>JAPVLO010001472.1:0-83561 GCA_027257055.1 Cephalopachus bancanus | reverse complement strand
TCCCACCAAGTACCCGGGAATTTTCAGGTGTGAGCTACCAAGACTGGCTAATATTTTATTTACTGTAGAGATGAGTTCTTGTCAAATTGCCCAGGCTGATCTTGAACCTGTAGGCTCAGGCAATCCACTTGCCTGGCCTCCCAAAGTGCTGGAATTACTGCCTTAACCACCACACTAGCCACCTTCTGTTTTATTGGCACTCCTAAATAAAGTTACAGCCCTTGCCCCAACTCTTTCTCTTGACTTACTGACTGTCCTGCACTGACCACAACTGGATTGTGACATGATTACACAAACTGCCAATGACCCTGATTACAGACCCAGGGAATTTTCACCTGGAAAGTCCAAATAAGACAACTGCTTAGTTTTCACCCACCAACAAATGCTTGTGGCTGAATTCCCCCCATTTGGGTCTGGCTGCTTCCCTTGTTGCCAATAAATCAAAGGGGCAGGAAACAGGCAGAAAGTTTATTTCTGAGTTCAAATCCAGAGAGAAGAACAGGACTCGAGGTCTTCCTAAAATGGTTCTGCTTGGCTGGCCTCGGTGTCTTGGCCTATAATCCCAGCATGTGGGGAGGCCGAGGTGAGAGAATTGCCTGAGCCCACGGTTTCAAGACCAGTCTGAGAAACTCGAAGAGACCTCCTCTCTACAACAAATCAAAGATAAACTGGGCATGGGCGTGCATGCCTGTAGTTCAGGATATTTGGAAGGTTGAGGCATAAGGAACCCCAGAACCCAGCAGGTCAACGCAGGGGTGGACATGAGCATGTCACAGCACTACAGCCTTGGCGACAGAGTGAGACTCCAATGGAAAAAAAATAAAAAATAAAAAAGATACATGTTTGTGGCCGGCTCAGGGGCTCAGCCTGTAGTCCCGTGCCTTGGGAGGCTGAGGTGAGTGGATTGCCTGAGCCCGCGGGTTCGAGACCCACCTGGGCAACTTGGCGAGACCTCATCTCTACAATAAACAACAACAAAAAAATCAGCTGGGCATGGTAATTCCAGCGCCTGTAATTCTGGCTACTTGGAAGGCTGAGGCGGAAGGATCGCCGGAGCCCAAGAGGTCGAGGCTGCGGTGGCCGGGAGCGGCCACTGCACTCTAGTCTGGGCGACAGAGTGAGACTCCAACTCAAAAAAAAAAACAGACCAAAAAACAAGTACTGCCTTGAGTTCAGAAAGAAAAAATAAAGCCCTGGTTATGCATGTCCTTAAGAAGACCCCATCCTCAAAGGAAGAAATAGAGTATGCCCTCAGTAGATTAACAGTAATGAACCCTATGTTCCCTCTAAGGGAAGAAATATGGGGGTCTAAGGAAAGGCACTGGGACCTCCTTGCATGTCTTCACCCTACATTACACAAAGTAGAAAAAGACACCAAAGGGCAACAGAGGAACCAGGGGAAACAGAGACCAGAGACCATGAGGTATTGAACCGCCGGTCTTTTACATCCTTACCCCAAATTAAGAAAAACTTGGAATGATGTAGGAAGGATATAGAGAACTTCCCTATTCCTCCCAAACAGCAGACATCCAGCATGTTCTCCCTTCAGGAAGTCCCCTGGTACAGGGAAAAATCAGATTTGTAAATGCACCCTTATAAGTTTTGAAGTCAGGAATTTCAAAAAGGAGATGAAATCACTTCTTGGGGACTCCCTTGGTTTAGCAGAACAATTAAACCAATTTCTAGGACACAGTTTCCTTACTTGGGTTGAGTTGATGTTCATTATGAGTATCCTGTTTATGGGAGAGGAAAAGGGGATGATTAAGAGAGTAACTATGACTATCTGGGAGAGGCAACACGCTTCTGGACAAGGGGTCTTACCGGCAGAAACACAGTTCCCAAATACTGACCCCAGCTGAGATAATAAAAATCCTGCTGATCAGGCTCAAGTGCAAGACCTCAGGGAATTGATAATCGAAGGAATCAAGGAGCCCCTTCATAGATCACAGAATGTTACAACAACAATTGAGATTCACCAAGAAAGAGATGAAACCCCCACAGCATATTTTACAAAGACTTAGAGATGAGAAAATATTCTGCATTAGACCCTAAGGACCCAGCAGGGCAGGACTTGTTGAAGGTTAACTTTGTAGCCAAGAGTTGACAACACATCACTAAGAAATGACAAAAAATTGAGGGATAAAATGAGAAACCAATTGAAGAATTATTAAGAGAAACTCAAAAGGATTTTGTAAGAAAAATGGAAAAACAGAAACAAAAAGGAAAAATTATTGTTTCCAGCATAGAAGAAATTGTCAGGAAGAGATTAGATCAGGACTCCTCTTAAAAGAGGTGGGGAAACAGGAAGGCTCAAAGGAAAAGTAGGAGGGAGGTATACCTCAGGAGAAACGCTAAGACTGTAAGTGGACGTTATAAATGTGGAAAACTGGGGCATTCTAAGAGAGAATATCAGGTGTGAAGAAGGAAGAGAAGATGATCCCTCTCATGACCTTTAATGAGGATTGTGGGGTAAGCTGTTCAGTCTGAATAGATCCAACAAGGAACCCTTGATTAATATCAAGGTGGAACCTGAGGTAGAGGAGGTGGCAATTTTGGTTTATTCCAGAAAAACATACCGTTTTTCTGCTCTCCAGTGCAGGGCCTGAGTTAGGGCAATTAACTCAGCTTTTTTAGCAGAAGTACCCTGAGGCACTGCCTGTGACCAGATTATGTCATGAACTGTAGTTACCGCCGCACTGGCCTTATGGACTTCGTTTATTATCAGGCTGCTACCATCTGTGATCAGGTAAGCATCAGCCTGGCACAAGGGAGTGTCCCAAGGATCTGGATGGCTGGCCTGAGTGATGTTCCACACATCCTCACAGTCATGCCCCGGCATCTCCGGATGGTTATCAGGCAACAGGGTTGCCAGGTTGAGGCACTGAGTAGGAGTGAAAGTTAGTCTGGGCTGGTCAAGTAGTAAGCTTTGATACTGAGTAATGCACGCATTGACATTCAGCAGTCAGAGGCTCCCCGGAGCAGAGTTTCAACAGCATGAGGAGCAGTGAAAGCCAGGTTCTGGCCAAAAGTTAACTTGTCTGCTTTTTTAACCAGGAAACCCGGCCACAATGGCTCAAAGACAAGGGGGCCCAGCCAAAGCTACGGGGCCCAGTCTTTTTGACAAGTAAGCACTAGTTTTTTCATGGTTAAAGGGGTCTAATGAGGCCCCCTTTGGCAATTCCTCATTGTTCATGAATGAACAAGTGGAAAGGTTTGTTAACATCTGGAAGAGCTAGTGCTGGGGCTTGGGTTAGAGCTGTTTTTGCTGTTGGAATCCTTGTTCCTCATCAGCAGTCCAATTTAGGGGTTGATCCCCTGCTGTGGCTGAGTACAAGGGATTGGCAATTTCTGCAAATCCTGGGATCTATAGCAGACAATACCCTGCCTCCCCCAGGAATTTCCATACTTGTTTCTTGTGTGGTTGGTGTAGAAATTTGAAGGATACCTTCTTTCTGGGCTGAGGTTAGGGCTTTCTTGCCTTCTTGTAGATGGTATCCAAGGTATGACTTCTTTGCTGATGCTTGATAGCCCAGGTCCTGAAGGAGCTGCAATAAAGCTTTATTACTCTCTAAACAGGTGTCCAAGTCCACAGTTGCAAGGTAGGAGGTCATTCATGTACTGAGGCAGAGTACACTCAGGGTACTGGGCATGCAACATGATAAATCCTGTGGCAAGTCTTCCCCCAAAAGGATTGAGAAGTTCTTGAAGTCTTGTGGTAGTCTTGTCCAGGTGAACTGACTGGTGTCTCCTGTATCTGGATCTGCCCACTCAAAAGCAAAGATTGGTTGACTGATAGGGTACAGAGGAATGCATAAAAAGGCATCCTTTAAGTCCAGCACAGTATACACCTGACGTTGAGGGGGAAGCAGACTGAGCAAATTGTACGGGTTAAGAATAGTTGGTGAATAGTTTCTACCTGCTTGTTGACTTCCCTTAAGTCCTAAACTGGATGGTAATCAGAAGTTCCCGATTTCTGAACCAGCAGAAAAGGTGTGTTCCTTGCCAACTTGCATGGTGTAAGAATGCTAAGATTCTTTTTATGTGCGGAGCAATTCTGTTCCAGGCCTACAGACTCAGAGTAATGACGGATGTGAACAGGCATAGCTGATGCCAGTAAACTTACCACCGCTGGAGGGTGATGTTTCACCAATCTTGGTGGGTTGCTCTCTGCCCAGAGTGAAGGAAACTCCTGTTGCAACTGTAGAAGCAGGCTTGACAGAACATTTTTAGTGGCAGACTTAAGAGAGGTAAAAAGATATTCTTAAGAAAGTGGAACAGTTAAGAGCATTCGATATGCAGTAGGAATAAACATTTCAGTTTTGTCAGGTGAAAACATAATGGCTGCTTTTAGTTTTTGTAGTGGATCTCGACCCATGAGAGTAAATGGACACTCAGAAGCTACTAAAAATGAATGTGTGACTCACTATTGTCCCAAGTCAACAGTCTGAATGGAAGTGAATTTGCAATTGGTGATCATTCCTGTTGCTCCTTGCATTAAAATTTGATTTTTAGACATAAGTCCTAAGGGTGACTTTAGGACTGCATGCTCCACCTCAGTATCCACCAAGAGTTAGACTGGGTGGCCCCTGATAGTTTCAGTTACCATAGGCTCTTGAGGACCCAAGGAAAAAGAGCCCTGATCCCTCCAGTCTGAATCATTTCCTGCCTCTCTGGCTGAGGGCAAGACCAGAATTGGCTTAGGGTCTCGGTTTTCCTATAAAGGAGGGTGATAGGGACAGTTTTTTTTTTTTTTTTTTGAGTTGGAGTCTCACTCTGTTGCCCAGACTGGAGTGCAGTGGCCGCTTCCGGCCACCACAGCCTCGACCTGCTGGGCTCCAGCGATCCTTCCGCCTCAGTCTTCCAAGTAGCTGGAACTACAGGTGCGCGCTACCACACCCTGCTAATTTTTGATTTTATTGTAGAGATGAGGTCTCACCAAGTTGCCCAGGTGGGTCTTGAACCCATGGGTTCAGACAATTCACTTACCTCAGCCTCCCAAAGTGCTGGGATTACAGGCTGAGCCACTGAGTCCATCAGGGACAGTCTTTGAGCCAATGACCAAGTTCCTTACAATAAGCACACTGGTCCTTTGCTAGTCAAATATTCCAGGTTTTTGCCCTTTTTTGGGCCCTTTTTAGTCATCGATTTTGGTGCAGAGGCTTGGAATCAGCACCTGTGGCCCTAAGGGGTGTCACCAGGATTTTTTTTTTGAGTTGGATCTCACTCTGTCACCCAAACTGGGGTGAAGTGGCCGCTGCTGGGCTCCAGTGATCCTTCCACCTCAGCCTTTCAAGTAGCTGAAACTACAGGCATGTGCTACCATGCCCAGCTAATTTTTTATTTATTGTAGAGATGAGGTCTCCCCAAGTTGCCCAGGTGGGTCACGAACCCGCGGGCTCAGGCATTCTACTCACCTTGACTTCCCAAAGTGCTGAGATTACAGGCTGAGTCACCAAGCCTGGCCCTGTCACCAGGATTTTGACCTGTCTTCTTGCAGCTTTGTCAGCCACCTGTACTCCTTGTTTTTGTTTCTCAGCATCGCAGTTATTGTAAACCTTCTGAGCTAACTCAAGCAGCTAAGAGATATTTATTCCTGCAAAGCCATCTAATCTTTGTAACTTTTTCTGAATATTGGTAGCTGCCTGAGCCACGAATGCCAAATTGATGGCCTGAGCGTTCTCGGGAGCTGAGGGATCAAAAGAGGTGAAGTCTAAAATGGCTGAGTTGATTGTCGGATTGTCTGAGCTCATGAGTTTGTGACCAGCCTGGGCCAGTTGGTGAGACCTCATCTCTACAATAAATCAAGAAAAATTAGCCATGAGTGTGACACTACTCTCTATCCTGGGCGTCAGAGTGAGATGTCTACTCAAAAACAAAATACAAACACAAAAAAGTTGCCTTCTTCTTTGCTGCAATGTTGCATCATTCTCACAGCACCACTTTGTCACAGTTTACCCTTTCATTTATAAAATCTGAAACTCAAAATAATTGTCAGTATATTGCCTCCATTTGTGAATAATATATACCTGCATGTGTTCACTGCACTCCAGTCTGAGTGACAGAGTGAGACTTCAACTCAAAAAATAAAATAAAAATCCTTGAAATGTGTAAATAGGCCAAATAACAATTTCTGGACATGGAACAGCGAGCCCTATATTAGGTCATGTATGACTAACAGGCAAGTAAAAAAGAAAATTTCTGCTTTTTTTTTTTTGAGTTGGATTCTCACTCTGTCACCTAGACTGGAGTGCAGTGGCCACTCCCGGCTCCACCACAGCCTCAACCTGAGGGGCTCCGTAATCCTTCTGCCTCAGCCTTCCATGTAGCTGAAACTATAGGCGCGCGCTACCACACTGGCTAATTTTTGATTTATTGTAAAGATGAGGTCTCGCCAAGTTGCCCAGACAGTTCTTGAACCCACAGGCTCAGGCAATCCATTCACCTCAGCCTCCCAAAGTGCTGGGATTACAGGCTGAGCCATCAAGCCCAGCCCAAGAAAATTTGCATACCGAGATTCTGAACCAGAAGTCTTTAGATTTTAATGAATAAAAATTCAATGTGTAGCAAAGAAAAAAGAATTTCTTTCAGATTTGAAATTATTTTTCTTCCATAAGGTTATTACCTCTATAGGCACACATCTGTACACAAACCCAATTTTCTCTTCCCTAGTTATCTTACTCATAAAGTTTTAGAGTGATATATTTCTATTTTATTTACTATAAATAATACCAAAAATCAGTATCTGATGTGTAGACTGAGAAGTACAACGTGCACATAAAACTATAAAATAAGATTTTAGAAACTCAGATTTCAGAAAGCCATGTATTAGGATTATACTCTGGTATAATCTTTATTATGACCTAATAATTACTATATATATATATATATATAAAACTCTTGGGAGAAAAGATTGCTAAGACATTAGTTCATAAGTTACTCAATAGTATGTAATCTTCATCATTTTCCTATAATCTTGAATTAGATGGCATATGTCAACAGTATTGGCAGGAAAATATTTCATTTTGTGCCAAAAAGTCTAACACATTATAAAATATTCTTGGATGGGCCTGATGGCTCAAGTATGTACTCCCAGCACTTTGCAAGGCTGAGACGAGACCAGCCTAGGCATCTTGGAGAGACCTCATCTCTACAATACAAAAATTTAGCCAGGCATGGTAGCATACACCTGTAGTTCTGGCTACTTGCAAGATGGAGGGAGAAGGATGTCCTGAGTCCAGTGGGTCAACACTGGGGTGGCCATGAGCATACCACTGCACTCCAGTATGGGTGACAGAATGAGGCTCCAACTGAAAAAATAAAAATAAAACATTTTCTTTATTAAAACAAATTAAGGTCACATAGTCTAAATAAACATGCCAAAGTTTGCTATATACTACTAGTAAAAACAGATCACAAACTTGTAGTGTGTGTGATTTTGTTTTGTACAGATGGGCTCCCGATATGTTGTCCGGTATGGCCTTGAACTTCTGGTCTCAAACAATCTTCTTGCTTTGGACTCTCAAGGTGTTGGGATATACAGGCATGAGCCATGGCATCTGCCCAGATTACAAACTTTCAAAAAGCATTTCTGTACTTGTTAGGGTGATATATGTGAGAGTGTACCTTGCTTCAATTTTCAAAACTGAGGCTATTTTCTAAACATAAATTTACAAGATATACCATTTCAGACAGCAATTATCTTTTCTCTGATGTCTGTCAAAAGATCTCTACTTATACTTTAATATAAGGATTTTAATGAACTGCCCTCCTGTTTTTTCCATATGCCATTGGCAACACACTTGATTTCTAAAACTCTGAATGTTTGTCTTTTATTTCAGCGACCAAATCTATTACCCTGAGAACCTACCTCATGTAGGACTTGAAATACAGATCAGCCGGGCTTGGTGGCTCAGCCTGTAATCCCGCGCCTTTGGGAGGCTGAGGTGAGTGGATTGCCTGAGCCCGCGGGTTCGAGACCCACCTGGGCAGCAAGACCTCATCTCTACAGTAAATCAAAAAAATCAGCCGGGCGTGGTAGCACATGCCTGTAATTCCGGCTACTCGGAAGTCTGAGGCGGAAGGCTGAGCCCAGCAGGTAGAGGCTGCGGTGGCTGGGAGCGGCCACTGCACTCCAGTCTGGGTGACAAAGTGAGACTCCAACTCAAAAAAAAAAAAAAAGAAATACAAATCAATGTAAGCCTTAGGTCTTTTAATGCATTTTAATACATTTTGCATTTCAGAGTCCTTCCTCATTCAAGAAAAGTTGAGAAGCATAATGCTCACACAGAAGGGTCTGTCAAGTTTCTAATATAGAAATAATTGATTACATGCTTCTACATAAACACAAGGAATGAAGGCATAGCAATACGAGATTTGAGTTAAATATATCATATTTGCTCTTCAAAAAAATCCTCTTAACTTTTATCAGTTCAAAAACAAAAATATACATGGAATATACTTATGCCTCTCAAATGAAAAATCAATCTTCTGATCTTCAACATGTAAACAGATAATTTAGCTAATTGACTATGCTCTGTATGGCTTGTATTTTGACAAATGTTCTTCCAGTCATTATAGGATATTTACCAAGTATGAATTCTCTGATGTCGAAAAGTTAGAGTAACACTTAAAAGTTTTGCCACATGCTGTATAATTTTTTTTTGAGTTAGATATTCACTCTGTACTTCAGGCTGGCATACAGTGGCACACTCACAGCCACCCTAGCATTGACCTGCTGGACTCCAGCAATCCTTCCACTTCAGCCTTTCAAGTAGCCAGAGCTACAGGCAAGTGCTTCCATGCCTGGCTAATTGTTTGATTTATTTTAGAGATGAAGTCTTGCCAAGTAACCCAGGCTTGTCTCGAACCGACAGGCACAGGCAATTCACTCATCTTGGAATGCCAAAACACTGGAATTGCAGGCTGAGCCACAGAGCTCATCCTCATTCTTTATATTTTTAGGCTTTCCCTCCAGTATGGATTTTCTGATGTCAAGTAAGACATGGGTGCCATGGAAAGACTTTGTCATATTTTTCACATTTGTAGGATTTCTCTTCAGTATGGATCCTCTTATGTTGAGCAAGTCCTATATAAGACTGAAATGGTTTGTCACATTCTTCACATTTGTTGCAGTTCTCTCCTATATGGATACACATATGTTCAGTACATCTTCCTTTAGTTAAAAGGTTTTGCCACATGCCTTACATTTGTGGGGTTTCTCTCCAGTATGGAGTCTCTGATGTTGAAAACGACTTGAGTACCTACTAAAGCCTTTGTCACATTCTTCACATTTGTAGGGTTTCTCTCCAGTATGGATCATCATATGAGCAGTAACTCCTCTTTTCAGGAAAAGGCTTGGCCACATTCTTCACTTTTGTAGGGTTTCTATCCAGTATGGACTCTCTGATGTCAAGAACAATTTGAGTACCTTCTAAAACCTTTGTCACATTCTTTACATTTATAGGGTTTCTCCACAGTATGGATTGTCATATGTTGACAAAATCATCTTTTAATGGAAAAGGCTTTGCCACATTCTTCACATTTGTAGGGTTTCTCTCCAGATTGTTTCCTTATATGGTCAGTAAATCTCCTTTTAGTGAAAAAGGTTTTGCCACATTCCTAACATTTGTAGGGATTCTCTCCAATATGGTTCCTCATGTGTCCAATAAATCCTTTTTAGTGCACAAGACTTTGCCACATTCTTTACATTTGTAGGGTTTCTTTACAGTGTGGACTCTCTCTGATGCTGCAAAAAACTTGAGTACCATTTAAAGGATTTACCACATTCTTCACATTTGTAGGGTTTCTCTCCAGTATGTATCCTCATATCGTCAGAAAGTGTTCTCTTAGTGAAAAAGACTTTGCCACATTCCTCACATTTGTAGGGTTTCTCTCCAGTATGTATCCTCATATGTTCAATAAATCCTTTTTTAGACCATAAGACTTTGTTACATTCTTCACATTTGTAGGGTTTCTTTCCAGTGTGGACTCTCTGATGCTCAATAAAATTTGAGTACCAATTAAATTCTTTGTCACATTCTTCACATTTATAGGATTTCCCTCCAGTATGGAATCTTGTTTGTCCATGAAGTTCTTTAAGCATGGAAAAAGCATTGTAACATAGCAGAAAAAAATCTATTATAATTACTTATAAAAGGATTTCATGAGAAAATTTTAAGGAATAAGCATTTAAATGATAGTACCAAAACCTGCAAATTATATTATTAGTATACTACTGTTATTTTACACAAAAGGAAAAGCAGTAATTTACTGCTTTAGGAGAAAAAATAAAAATTTATGTTTGTAAATACTGGAGACAACATATTATAAAATATGACATGAAACACTAATATATAAATGGAACTGCTGGTAATATTTGATACTATTATACATGCATAGGTTGAGGAAAGTGGATGGAAATGCTAACGAAAACTATTTACGTGCAATAAAAGACATTAAATTTGGGGGTTGACCAATTATCTAATTCACTTTTTATTTACTATGTAAATTCAAGTATGGTATTTCAGAAGTTTTCAAACTAAAATTACAGGAAAACTATGGCAAATTAAAAAGTGAAACAATATAAAACATCCTCCTAGTTCTTTTTATACTAAAAAAGACAAAATTGTAAAATGACACTTTAAAAAAAGTGGGTAATGATAGGGAATTAAGTATATGTCTGGGAATTTATTTTCTTTTTTTTGAGTTGGAGTCTCACTCTGTCACCCAGAATGGAGTGCAGTGGCCACTCCCAGCCACTGCAGCCTCGACCTGCTGGGCTCCGGCGATCCTTTTGCCTCAGCCTTCCAAGTAGCTGGAATTACAGGCATGCGCTACCACGCCCGGCTGATTTTTTGATTTATTGTAGAGATGAGGTCTCGCTGCCCAGGTGGGTCTTGAACCCGCGGGCTCAGGCAATCCACTCACCTCAGCCTCCCAAAGGTGTGGGATTACAGGCTGAGCCACCGAACCCGGCTGTCTGGCAATTTTTGTTAAGGTTTCTTTTTGTGATGTGGGGTACAATTCAGGGTTAGCTATATAAATGCTCATTATGCAGGTTCTCTTGTTGATGAGATATGCCCTTCCCTTCCCTGGTAGTTTCCCTCAACTGTCAATTCCACCCCCAACCCTCTAGTTTCTAACTACTACTAATCAGTTTCTTACATTATTATAACTCTTCAAGGCCGGCAATATTTTAAGTTCACTTTGCAACATTAGTTTTTTTAAGACTTCAATGAGGTGAATAGATACATTATACTATTATACAGCAGAGATATTTAGGCAAATACAGTTTAAATTTGTAACCTTAGTTTATACTATGAAAAAGAAAATTGTAATGTAATAAAAGAATGGGATATCTTCAACTTAATGTTATGCTTTGTGCTTTGAAAAATTTACTCAGTCAGTTCAAGCAATTTGGTCAGACCACCAGGTGAGGTAGCATGTGCCTGTAATCTGGGCTACTTGGAAGACTGAGGCAGAAGGATCACTGGAGCCCAGTAGGTCAATGCTGGAGTGGATGTGAGTGTATCACTGCACTCCAAACAGGGTGAATCCAACTCAAAAAGTAAAAAATTAATGTAAATTCCTAGAGGATCATAATTGAAACCTGCATAGAACTGGATATTATATAGCTGGGCACTGTGGCTCACACCTGTAATAACACTTTGGGAGGTGGAGGTGAGGGGATCTCCAGAACCCAGAGGTTTCAGATCGGTTGGGAAACTGGGCCAGACATTGCCTCTACAATAAATCAAAATTAGCTGAACATGGTGGTACACACCTGTGGGTCCAGCTACTTGGAAGGCTGAGGTAGAAGGATCACCAGAGTCCAGCAGGTCAAGGCTATAGTAGCCATGAATATGCCACTGCACTGGTGAGTGAGTGACAGAGTGAGGACTCAAGAAAAGCAAAGTGGGGAAGGGGACATTATAATGCAGAAAATGTGACAAACCTGTCACTAGTGCTCTTGGGATTTCTAAACCAAATCCCAATAAGTCCACTACTCCCCTTATACACTTCTGACATGTGAGGTAAACAGATCTTTTTTTTATTAATCAATATTTTTTATTATGGTTTTGTGGGGTACAGTTAAGGGTTAGGTGTACAACAGATCTTTTTTATTTTTATTTTTTTGAGTCAGTCTCACCCATGCTGGAGTGCAGCAGCATGCTCATGGATATCCAAGCATTGACCTGCTGGGCTCAGGCTATCCTTCTGCCTCAGTCACTCAAGTAACTGGAACTACAGGCATGCACTACCACACCCAGCTAATTTTTTACTTTATTGTAGAGATAAAGTCTCGCCAATTTGCAAAGCCTTGTCTCAAAAACATGGGCTCAGGCAATCCCCTTACCTTGGCCTCAAAAAGTTCTGGGAAGGCCAGCTTGAGACACAGCACCTGGCCATAGATCTTTTTAAATGGCTGAAAATAGGAGTCCCTAGAATTGTGTTCAGAATTTCCTAAAACTCACAAAGGAATGGAAGAGTAGTCATGTCACACTGTCCATCAAAAGATATGAAGCTCTCACTGTGAAAGTGCTGGAAATACATTGAAAAAGAAACAGATGTTTGAGGATTGCATCTACTTGAGGATATGGGTATTGTCTTCTCTCCTTTTATATTACACGGCTGTTTCCTTTTCTCCAGAAAGATGACTAGGTATAGTCATGTGCCCTCCTTTTTCTCAGAAACCACAGTGGGCACAGGAGTAAACTTCCAACTCTCAATTATCTCCCTCAGGAGATGACTGTAACAGTGATCATGTGTTCAAAGTTTTTGTTTTTTGCAGAAATGTGTGATGACAGGATTTTGCCACCCTTGACATGGAGTGATGTAGAAAATGATATAGTATTGTGGATGATAGGTCTGAATCTAAAGAGAAGAAAAGTGAATGCTTGTTATAGCACCACAATAGCTGCAATACCACAGAGAGTATGCTGGTGAGGCAAAATATTATGAGATCTGAAAATGAAACAGAGGGAGACAATCTCTTGAACTCAAAACATACACAAGTCTAGAGTCAACACTTCCTGGGAACATGTTTGAAAGCACCAGAATCTATAGCCTAGCTGATCATCATCAGTTTTCCATTGTACAAAGACAGAGTTTTAATTACTGGAAAAGACAGCTGCATTTAATTTTTGTCACCCTGAAAGGAGTGCAGTGGAATGCTTGTGGTCAGTGCAAACTTGACCTGCTGGGCTTACATGATCCTTCAACCTCGGCCTTCCAAGTAGTTGAAACCACAGGCACTTGCCAACAAACCTATCTAAGCAGCTGCATTTTACATCTCCTAATCTCAAGAAATGATCCCAGGCTGTGTGTGTGTGTGTGTGTGTGTGTGTGTGTGTGTGTGTGTGTGTACACACATATATATATATCTCCAAAAACATAGCCCACATGAAGGAACAAAATAATTCTCCAGAAAGTCACCCTAAGAAAGTAAACATCTATGCATTGGCTAAGTGCAGTGGCTCAGCCTGTAATCCCAGCACTTTGGGGGTTGAGGAGAGAGGATTACCTGAGACCAGGGGTTCAAGACCAGCATGGACAAATTGGTGAGATCTCGTCTCAACAATAAAATCACAAAACAACTAGCCAGCTATGGTGGCATGTGTCTATAGTTCCAGTTTCATGGAAAAGTCAGGTGGAAGTTTTGCCTAAGCCCAGCAGGTCGAGGTTATGGGGGTCATGAGTATGCTGCTGCACTCCAGCCTGGGCAGCAAGAATGACACTCCATCTCATAACAACAACAAAAATCTATGCATTATCTGACAAATAACTCAAAGTAACCATCTTAAACATGTTTAAATAAGTGTAATAGAACACAGACTACAAAATTAGGAAAATGATGTATGAAGAAAATCAGAATATCAGTGAAGAAATAAAACTATATAAAAACCTAATAGAAATATGCATTTACTAACATAAACAACAAAGTGAGGGTAGATGTCAAAATGCAGAGTGCTTGTATGCATTTGAAGTTAACTTGTTCTGATATTAAGATGTATTGGTATGACTTTAAGATGTTTTACATACTGTCTATTTGCAATAGGAATCACAAAAAAAAATTATAAAAGGTATGCAAAAGGCAATGAAAAAGTAATCAAGGCTCATCACTACAAAAATAAAAAAACCAAAAGAGGGCAGTAAGAGAGGAAAACAAGGGCAACATAGCTACAGGAAACAGAAAAAAAGTAAAAAGTGTTAAAGTGCCAGGCATGGTGGCTCATGCCTATAATCCCAGTACTTTGGGAGGCCGAGGTGAGAGAATTGCCTGAGCCTACAGATTAGAGGCCAGCCTGGGAAACTTGGTGAGATATCATCTTTGCAATTAAAAAAAAATTAGCCAGGCACAGTGATGTGTGCCTGTGTTTCAAGCTACTTGAAAGGTTGATGTGGCAGCCTGAGCTCAGCAGTTCAAGGCTGTGGTGGCCGTGAGTGTGCCACTGCACTCCAAACTTGGTGACCAAGTGATACTCCCACTCAACAACAAGAAAAAGGGTGATAGCAAACCTTTCCCATTCACGGTAATTACTTTAAACACCCGAATCACTTAAAATGGATGATGAATTAACAAAAATCTAGATCTAACTATATGCTGTCTTTAAAAGATTTACTTTATCTCTAAAAAGTCAAACTGAGAGTAAGAAAATGGAAAAAAATACAGTACATCCCCCACATTCAAGCCAGTTTCATTACAAGAACACATCCAAAAAAGTTATCTTAGATACTCAGTTAACACAATTTGCTGTACAGCTGTGCTGTAATAGGTGTTATTTTTCACACACACAAAAATATAGAAAACACCCAAACATAAAAATAAAGCAAACAGTAAAGGAATATGAAAAATAAAGAAAAAAATCGCTTATGTAATTGGATATGCAAATACATGTTTGCATCTTTGAAAGCTGACAACTTGAAGGTTCATATGTAAGAGATTTATGGCAAGCCGGGTTTGGTGGCTCAGCCTGTAATCCCATGCCTTTGGGAGGCTGAGGTGAGTGGATTGCCTGAGCCCGCGGGTTCAAGACCCACCTGGGCAACTTGGTGAGACCTCATCTCTACAATAAATAAAAAATCAGCCAGGTATGGGAGCATGCGCCTGTAGTTCCAGCTACTCAGAAGGCTGAGGCAGAAGGATCACCGGTGCCCAGCAGGTCAAGGCTGCGGTGGCCGGGAGCAACCACTGTACTCCAGTCTGGGTAACAGAGTGAGACTCCAACTCAAAAAAAAAAAAAGAGAGATTTATGGCATTCTACACAAATAGTACCAAAAGAAGACAGGATTGCCACATTGTATCAGAAAAATCACACAGTAAGTGAAAAACTGTTACAATAAGCAAAGAATGGTATAATATAAAAAGGTCAATATACTAGGAATGTATAGCTAGTAATGATGTTAATGAAACTTATATCATGGTTACCAAATATATTGAGCAAATATCGACAAAGCAAAAAACACACAGAAAACTGAAAGAATTCAATAGTCCATTTTCAATAATGAACAGAAATGCCAGATAAGAGATGAATAAGAAAACAGAGGACTACATGTGAGGCTGAGGTGGGAAGACCTGAGCCCAGGAGGTTGAGGCTAGAAACCATGTTTGTGCACTCTAGCCAGAAAGAGCAGAGTGACACCTCATCTCAAAAAGAATTTACAAGTTTAATATCATTGTCAATTCTACCCACAATGATATAAACTCAATGTAATTTCTATGAAAATTCCAAGGATACTTTTCTTTGCAAAAATAGCTTTTAAAAATTCTGGATGGGCTGAGTGGCTCAGCCTGTAATCACAGCACTTTAGGAGGTGGAGGCTAATGGATTGCCTGACCCTGCATGTTAGGACCAGCTTGGGCATCCTGACAAGACCCCATCGCTACAATAAAACTCAAAAATTAGCCTGACATAGGAGTGTGCACCTATAGTTCCATCTACTTGGAAGGATCGCTGGAGCACAGCAGGTTGACGTTGGGGTGATTGTGAGCATGCCACTATACTCCAGCATGGACAAGAGGGTGATAATCCACTCAAAAAAAATTTACCTAAGATCTCAAGAATTATAAATACCCAAAACAGTTGTAGCAAAGAGGAGCCAAGTTAGAGGCATCGCACTTCCTGATTTTAAAATATATTACACGCTGGGTGTAGCAGTGCATGCTACATGCTGGGAGACTGAAGTCAGAGGATTGCTAACGTTCACATCTATACAATGAATCAAAAATTTAGCTGGGCATGGTGGCACATGTCTGTCATTCCAGCTACTTGGAAGGTTGAGGCAGAAGGAACTCCTGAGTCCAATAGATCGAGGCTAGTCATGCATTGATGGCCACTGCACTCCAGTCTGAGTAACAGAGTGAGCCTCCAACTAAACCCCCCCCAAAAATATGTTACCAAGTTACAGAAAGAAAAACAATGTGGTACTGGAATAGAGGAACAAATAGATAATGAAACAGAATAGAAAACTTTTAAAAATAAGCCCCTATAAATCAAATTTAGGATGGAAAGTAAGATACTGATCTTGACAATGCTTCCTCAGATCTGGCATCAAAAGCATTAGCAACAAAAAAAGTACAATGGGACTAATGAATCAAAGTAAAAAACCATCATACAGTGGAAAACATTCAGTGGAGCAATGTGGCTCCTAAAAAATGAGAGGAAACATTTGCAGCTTACATATTTGATAAAAGTTAAAATTCAGATTATGTAAATAATTTCTAAATCTCAACAGAAATTGAATAACATGATTTTAAAAATGGACACAGAATAGAATATTCACTTCTACCAAGATCTACAAATGACTAACAACCATTTCTTTTTTTATTTTTATTTTTCATAAAGCAGGATTAGAGGCACACCTCATCAAGAAGAGTACCTGCACATTGCATATTTGTATATCTAACCCTTAATTGTATTCCACAATTTAAAAATAAAAAATTTAAAGGAAAAAAAAAAGAAATCTGACAACCTAAATTTTTATTCTAAAAAAAAAAAAAAAAAGGAAACAGAAAGCAGGATTTATTAAGAGGACAGAAAAATTCCCACATTAGGAGGAGACCTGAAGGGGTTGCCCCAACAAGCATTTCAAAAGATGTTGAAAGTGGCCAATGCTGAGAGAAATACAAAGCGAAAGCACGATGACATACAACCTCACAGCCATTAGGATGGCCACTATCAAACAAACAAAAACACAAGTGTTGTCAAGAATGTGGGAAAACCTGGAACCCTTGTGCATTGTTTCTAGGGGAAAAAAATATGCAGCCATTATGAAAAGTAAGATGAAAATTCTTCAAAAAATTAAAAGTAAGTTTATCCTAGGATTCAGGTTTTCCACTTTGGGTATCTATCCAAAGTATGAAAAACAGACCTGAAACAGATATTAGCACACTCATGTTTATTGCAACATTATATACAAAAGCCAAAAGGTGAAACCACCCTAAATGTCCCTCAATGAATAGATAGAGAGAATGTGGCATATATACAAACAACAAAATATTATGTACCCTTAAAAATTTTTTTGTTGGCTGGGTTAGTGGCTCAGCCTGTAATCCAAGCAATAAGGAAGGCCAAGGTTGAGTGGACTGCCTGAGCCCACAGTTCGAGACCAGCACAGGTTACTTGGCAGGACCTCATCTCTACAATAAAATAAAAAATAGCTGGGTGTAGTAGCATGCATCTAGAGTTCCGGTAAGATGGCGATGGTGTAGGTGGGACTGTGAGATTCTCCAAAAGTGAGTTCCCAAAAAGACTCTTACTTTCCTTCCCCACCCCCTGCCCACCACCAGTGGCACCGGTCTGAGGCCTAGAGACCTTCGGTCCCACACAAGGCCGGCTATTGTGTCACCTCAGCTGCTGCTGCTCCAGGATAGGTGGCCCCAGGCCCCAGGTGTGTGGAGATCCCAGCTCCTGGCCCAGCTACAACATCTCATCGGGCCCCAAGCCACCAGCCGCCACCTGTGGAGTCCCTTGGATATCGCCTTGTGGAAATCTGGGTCCCCTTGCTGGCTACACTGATCTGCCTGGCATTCAGCCACTGCTAGCTCCATTCCTGAATGGGCACTCCCTCCTTAGCATTCCAGCTCCCCACCCTGGGTTCTGGGTCCCCGCCCAGTCCTATTTCAAGCCATTGTCACACAGGGAGGCTCTAGGCACCCACCCCTCAGAGATACCAGCTCCACTCCTGACTGAAGTGCCCTATAAGGGGCCCAAAGCCACTGTCACTGCTCACCACCCACCCTTTGGAGCTCCAGTCCCCACTCTGGCTGAGGCACCCAGCATGGGACCCCATGGTTGTGTAAGAAACAGTATATTTTAAGGAGTTGATGATCAGTTGCTCTCAGCTCTCAGCTCCAGAAGAGGGAATTCCCAGCTCCCTCTTCCACCTCAGGCCACTGGTGGCACACCAGATCCAGCTGCCAGTTGTGTCACTGATCCCTGGTGCCTGACACAGGAAACACGCCACCACAGCCCATCATAGTGGATTGCCCACAGACCCAGATGAGTGAAGAGAAACAATGGGTGGAGAGAAAGGATACACGAAAGAGGAGCTGCCTACCTCGGCCATTTTCCAGGAAGAGATTTGCATTGCCCCACCCATCTATGAGCCACTCCACTGTGGCTTCTAAGGTAACATCACTAAACAGGAGACAAAAGGCCCTCGCCTATGTTGAATCAGATACAGGCAACTCAGCCCTGTCACAGACCTCTCAGGCAGCAAGTCAAGGGAACCAACCCAAGCTTGGAGTAAATCTATCTTCGTGCAATGACAGCAAAGGGGAGACACAAGAGATCAGGGCTGAAAAGACTTTAAACACTCAGGAAAGATTCCAGAGCTAGTCTGGTTTCTTATTTTGATTTTTGATTTTATTGTTTTGACTGTTTGTTTTGCTCACTTTTGTTTGCTTTTTGATTTAGACTGCCTGTTTGTGTTGGGGAAAAACACATCAAAAAGCATGATTTTATTGGACTCTCTTTGTGTGATTACTGGTATGCTTTAGGGAATTTTGTTTGTGTGTCTGTTTTTCACTCTTTCCTGACCTTGTGTCTCTTGTTCATTCATTAGTTGGTATGTATGTCTGTTTTCCCTCTCACTCTTCTCTCTCTCTAACTTCCTCTTAACCCCCTTCTTCCATTATTTTCCTTTTTTGTATCTCCTTTTGTTCCAGGGAGCAAACCTACACCCCGCTGCATGGACAGATTGTAAGGCAGTGGGAAATGGGTTCCAGTGTGCCCATACACCTGTTGGTGGTTACTGGCATTGGCAGATAGATTCTGAATCACAGCTTCCCCTCAATTAAACCTCAAAACTGCAAAAAGTACAGCTCCCAACCCACAGTCCAGCCTCAAAGGTGAACAAAACCAGAGGAACCTCATAAGGAAGAACAAGAGAATGAACAAAAGAAGTAAAAGCACCCCCACCTTCCCTGAAAAACAGAATTAAAGAAGGGGAGGGAAAGGGGAGAGAGAAAAATCTGCACAAATGGAGAAAAAACAAAAGAAGAATATGGGTCTCTCCTAGGCCCATGGGAGGGTAGACTCTGAGATAACTGACTTTGTAATGCAAACAATGAAGAGCCCCCAGAATGACTGGTCTCAAACTACAAACCTAGATATCAAGACATTAATGGAGAGATTAAAAATAATTGAGGAGAGACAAAAAGAAATTAGGAAGAAGTTGATAACTGAGATAATAGTAGTAAGGAATACTGTGAATGAAATAAATAACAAACTGATAAGCATGAAAAGCAGAATTAGCCAAGCAGAAGAAATAATCTCAGAGTTTGAGGACCAAAATATAGAACTAACCCAAACTGTCAAAAACACAGAAAAGAAGCTTAAAAAGACAGAACAAAACCTTCAAGAGAGTGATTACTTCAAGCGACCAAACCTAAGAGTAATTGGACTTTCTGAAACAAAAAGAGAGACAGAGGCCAACTTGGAACAAACATTCCATGAGATTATTGAAGAAAACTTTCCTCACCTCATCAGTGATGTGAAAATTCAAACACAAGAGATTCAGAGAACCCCTGCAAGACAACAAATGAGAAGACCAACCCCCAGCCACATAAAAATTCACCTAAACAAAGTAGGTATAAAAGAAAAATCCTAAAGGCAGCTAGAGAAAAAGGCCAGACAACCTACCATGGAAGACCAATTAGAACAGCAACAGATTTATCTACAGAAACCCTGCGGGATAGGAGAGCTTGGAGCCCTATCTTCAAAGTTCTAAAAGATAAACAATTTCAACCAAGAATAACCTACCCAGCCAAGCTAAGTTTCATCAGTGAGGGAGAATTAAAATCTTTCCCAGATGTCCAATCCCTAAGAACTTATGCTGCCACCAGACCACCTCTACAAGAAACATTTAAGAAAGTACTAAACACAGAAGAAAAGTAAAAAAGAAAAACAATGTTCTTCACAAGAATACAGGAAAAAGAGTAAAACACACACAAACCAACCCCCAAACCAAAAGAAAGACAACAAAGAGGAATGACAACAACCTTATAAAACCTTATGATAGGTATCAAATCTAACATTTCAATAATTAGCCTGAAAGTGAATGGACTAAATGCACCACTGAAAAGACATAGAATGGCAAGAAGGATAAAATATCACCAGGCAACAATATATTGGATTCAAGAGACCCATCTCACTAGAAAGGACACTCACAGACTCAAAGTAAGAGGATGGGAAAAAAATTTTCAGGCAAACCACTCCATCAACAAGAAATATCTATCCTAAACATATATGCACCCAACATAGGAACACCAACTTTCATACAGCATCTTCTAGGAAAACTCCAAAAAGATATTGACTCTAACACTATCATAGATGGGGACTTTTATGCCTCACTCACAACCCTAGACAGATCATCAGGACAAAAAATCAGCAATGAGATTCGGAACCTCAATGTGACTCTTGACCAAATGGACTTAATTGATACGTACAGAACACTCCACCCAACAACCACAGAATATACATTCTACTCATCACCACATGGAACATACTCTAAGATCAACCACATACTTGGCCATAAATCAAGCATAAACCAATTTCAAAAGATTGAAATTTTGTCATGCACTTTCTTGGACCACAGTGGAATAAAAATAAACATCAATACCAAAAAGGTCCCCCCCAGACCCACAAAGACATGCACACTAAATAGTATGATACTAAACAACTCCCAGGTCAATGATGAAATCAAAAAGGAGATGAAAAGATACCTGGAAACAAATGAAAACAAAGTAACATCTTACCAAAATCTCTGGGATGCCATGAAAGCTATAGTGAAAGGAGAATTCATACCTCTACAAACGCACATGAAGAAAATGGAAGGAACAAATTAACAGCCTAATAAGTCATCCTTAGGAAGCTGGAAAAGCAAGACCACTGAAACCCTAACTTCAGCAGAAGAATCCAGATCACCAAAATAAAAGCCCAAATCAGGGATAGAAGACATTAAGACAATACAACAAAATCAATGAACAAAATGCTGGTTCTTTGAAAGGGCAAACAAGATCAATGATCCCCTAGCTAGACTGACCAAGAAAAAAAGAGAAAAAGTCCAAATAAATACAATCAGAAACACTAAAGTTGAAGTCACATCTGACCATGAAGAAATACAAAAGAACATAAGATACTACTATGTACACTTGTATGGAAACAAACTTGAAAACCTTAAGGAAATGGAAGACTTTCTGACATCACACAACCTACCTAGGTTGAAACAAGAAGAAATTGAGACCCTAAATAGACCAATAACAATCAAGAAAATTGACCATGTAATAAGAAAACTACATACAAAAAAAAAGTCCTGGACCAGATGGCTTTCCAGTAGAATTCTATAAGACATTTAAGGAGGAGCTGATACCAATTCTACTGAGAGTATTTCAGGTGATTGAGAAAGATGGAACCCTCCACAAATCATTTTATGACGCTAACATCACATTGATACCCACGCCAGGTAAAACCCAACAAAGAAAGAGAAATATAGGTCTATCTTTGATGAACATAGATGCCAAAATTCTCAACAAGATCCTAGCAAACCAGATTCAACAACACATCTCAAAAATCATCCATCATGACCAAGTGGGCTTCCTCCCTGGGAGGCAAGTCTGGTTCAATATTCACAAGACAATAAATGTAATTAAATACATCAACAGATGTCAGAACAAAAACCACACGTTTATATCATTAGCTGCAGAAAAAGCTTTTGATTAAATCCAGCACCCCTTCTTGATAAAAACCCTTGAACATCTAGGCATACATGGAACATACCTCAAAATAGTAAAAGCCATCTACAAGAAACCCACAGCCAGCATATGCCTAAGCAGACAAAAATTGGAAGCATTTCCCCTGAAAACCGAACCAAGACAAGGATGCCCACTCTCTCCCCTCCTGTTCAATACAGTATTGGAAGTCCTGGCTAGAGTAATCAGAAAAGAGAAGGTGATCAGGGGTATCCAAATAGGAAAAGAGGAAGTCAACTTATCTCTATTTGCAGATGACATGATTGTGTACCTTGAAAACCCAAGAGAATCTGTCAAAGGCTCCTTGCACGGATAAAGGACTTTGGCAAAGTCTCAGGGTATAAATGTGCAAAAGACAATCGCATTTCTTTACACCAATAATAAACAAACAGAAACCCAAATAAAAAGCACAATGCCATTCACAATAGCCACAAAAAAAGTAACACCTTGGCATCATCCTAGCCAGAGACGTGAAAGACCTTTACAATGAAAACTACAAAACACTGCTCAAAGAAATCAAAGATTACACAAACAAGTGGAAAATATCCCATGACCATGGATTGGAAGAATCAACATTGTGAGGATGTCCATCTTACCTAAGGCAATCTATAGGTTTAATGCAATACTCATCAAATTACCAGCAACATTCTTCTCAGACCTAGAAAAAACAATACAGGAATTCATATGGAAACACAAATGACCAAGAATAGTCAGAACAATCCTCAGCAAAGAAAAACAACAACAACAAATAAAACAAAGCAGGAGTTGTCACATTGCCAGACTTCAAACTTTACTATAAAACTACAATAATCAAAACAGCTTGGTATTGGTACAGGAACAGACATATAGACCAATGAAATAGAATTGAGATTCCACAAGCAAAACCTCAATTTCTCAACCAACTCATCTTTGACAAAGCCTCCACCACCTACCATTGGGGAGACAAGAACCTATTCAGTAAATGGTACTGGGAAAACTGGCTGACCCCATGCAGAAGATTCAAACAAGACCCCTATCTATTCCTATACACAAAAACTAACTCTAAATGGATCAGAGACCTAAATGTAAAACCTCAAACCATAAGAACCTTAAAAAATGCAGGACACACCCTTATGGAAATTGGAACTGGCATCCAATTCCTGAACAAAACCCAAAACACATGGGCCATAAGAGATAAGACAGACAAGTGGGACCTCATTAAACTGACAAGCTTCTGCAAAGCCAAAGAAACAATCAAGAGAGCAGGGAGACAGCCCACAGGCTGGGAAAAAGTATTTTCCAACTCCATGTCTGACAAAGGCCTAACATCTGGGATCTAGAAGGAACTCAAATGTGCTGAAAAGAAAAAAAGAAACAACCTCATTACAAAAGATATGAACAGACACTTCTCAAAAGAAGACATACGAGTGGCCAACAGACACATGAAGAAATATTCAACCTCACTAATCATCAAGAAGATGCAAATTAAAACTACACTGAGATACCGCCTAGCTCCAGTCAGAATGGCCATTATCAATAACTCAAAAAATAACAGATGCTGGAGAGGATGTGGTGAAAAGGGAACACTTCTATACTGTTGGTGGGAGTGTAAATTAGTGCAACCTCTGTGGAAAGCAGTGTGGTGATTCCTAAAAGCTATAAATATTGGTCTCCCATATGACCCTGCAATCCCCCTATTGGGAATATACCCTGAGGAACTCAAATCACTCTATAAAAAACATATCTGCACACATACATTTATCGCAGGATTGTTCACAATAGCAAGAACTTGGAGCCAACCATGCTGTTCATCAAAAGAGGACTAAAAAAATATGGTACATATACATGATGGAATACTATGCAGCCACAAAAAAAGAACAAAATCATGAATTTCGCAGCAACCTGGATGGAACTAGAGTTTATAATACTGAGTGATCTCTCACAGAAAAAAAGATCTGAGTATCATATGTTCTCACTCAAAAGTGGACCTTGAACATATATCATAATACTATAAGAAAAGGATCAACAGTGGTGGGAATATATGGGGGGGACAGGAAAGGCAAGGGTAGTGGGATTAATGGTAGTCAATATCTGTCTGGGTACGGGGGACACCACTTATCAGCAAGGGTGCCTGAATGATACATATTTGTGTACCTAACCCTTAACTGTAACCCACAATTTTAGTATAAAAAATATGTTTACTAATAAAAAAAATTTGTTTGCCAGGCTTGGTGGTTCAGCCTGTAATTCCAGCAGTTAGGGAGGCTGAGGCGAGTGGGTTGCCTGAGCCTGTGATTTGAGACCAGCATGAGCAACTTGGTGAGACCTTATCTCTACAATAAAATAAAAAATAGCTGGGTGTGGTAACATGCGTCTGTAGTTCCAGCTACTCAGAAGGCTGAGATGGAAGGATCACTGGAGTACAGAAAGTCAATGCTGGGGTTGCCATGATCATTCCCCTGCACTCCAGCCTGGGTAAAGGAGTGTGACTCCCAATTAAAAAAAAAAAAAATTCTGTTGACCAGACACAATGGCTTAGCTTGTAATCCAAGTTTTTTGGGAAGCTGAGATGAGAGGATTGCTTGAGCTTAGGGTTTCAAGATCATCTTGGGCAACTTGGTGAGACATCATGCCTATAATAAAAAAAACTAAGTTGGGAATGGTAGTGCAAACCTGTAGTTCCAGGTACTTGGAGGATGATGTGGAAGGGTCACCTGAGCCCAGCATGTCAAGGCTGCAAGGCTGTGAGTGTGCCACTGCACTACAGCCTGGGTGACAGAGTGAAACTCCAACTGTAAAAGAAAATTTTTTATTCCGGCTACTCGGAAGGCTGAGGCGGAAGGATCGCCGGAGCCCAGCAGGTCAAGGCTGCGGTGGCCGGGAGTGGCCACTGCACTCCAGTCTGGGCGACAGAGTGAGACTCCAACTCAAAAAAAAAAAAAAGAAAAATTTTTTTATATGTTACAGTAAGAATAAATCTTGTGGACATTAAAGTAACTTAAATGCACAGTATCCTCCAGATGTGGTGGCTCATGCTGATAATCCCCTTCAATTTGGGAGGCTGACACAGGAAAATCACCTGAGTCCAACAGTTCAAGACCAGCCTAAGAAATATAGTGTAGCAAGACATTGTTTCTACAAAACAACAAATCAGCCAACGTGGTAGCAAGATCCTATAATTCCAGGTACTTGAAAGGCTAAGTTGGAATGATCACCTCAGCTCAGGAGCAGTGGTAAACCTTGATTGTGCCCATGCATAGCAGCCTGAGTGACACAAAGAGACCCCAACTTAAAAATATATATATCTTAATAGATTGGAAGGTTTTTTTTTTTTTTTGAGTTGGAGTCTCACTCTGTCGCCCAGACTGGAGTGCAGTGGCCGCTCCCGGCCACCGCAGCCTCAACCTGCTGGGCTCCGGCGATCTTCCGCCTCCGCCTTCCGAGTAGCCGGAATTACAGGCACGCGCTACCACGCCCGGCTGATTTTTTGATTTATTGTAGAGATGAGGTCTCGCTGCCCAGGCAGATCTCGAACCCGCGGGCTCAGGCAATCCACTCACCTTAGCCTCCCAAAGGCGTGGGATTACAGGCTGAGCCACCGAGCCGGAAAGACTTTTTTTCTTTTGACTTGGAGTCTCGCTCATGTGACTCAGGCTGGAGTGCAGCGGCATGCTCATAGCCACCACAGCCTCGACCTGCTGGGCTTAGGCGATCCTTCTGCCTCAGCCTTCCAAGTAGCAGAAAACTGTCTCAATATGGGTCTTGGCAATGATTTTCGTGATATGACACCAGAAGTATGGTATGAAAAGCAAGCATAAACAAGTTTGACTACATCAACATAAAAAACTTCTGCAAAGTAAAGAAAACACTAAGAAGACTTAAGGATAAGAGAAAATATTTGTGTACTATGTATCTGGTAAGAGGTTAAATCCAATATATACAAAAAACTCATACAAATCAAAGACCAAACAAATAAATGATAATCACTGAAAGAATGAATAGTTATTTTTCCAGTGAAGACAAATTGCCAACAGGTATCTATTTTTAAAATGGTGCTCAACATCAGCAATAACCAGGCAATTGCAAATAAACACATTGATAAGATATCATTTTATGCTCATTAGGATGGCTAATATCAACCAGAAGAGAGATAAGTTTTGACAAGGAAGTTAAAAAAAAAAAGAAATTCTGTACACTGTTGGTGAGTTTTAAACTGGTAGAGTCATTATGAACACCATTTTGAACTGTCTTTTCAAAATAAAAAAATAAACCACCATACAATCCAACAATCCCCTTTCTGTGTATATAACCACAGGAAATAAAATCAGTATTTCAACGTGTCTACCACCCTATGTTTACCACAGCGTTTATCACAAAGTTCAAGCTATAAAAACAACATAAATGTTTGTGGATGCTGAATGAATTAAGAAACTATGGTGCATATATAGATAGAATATTATTCAGCCCTTAAAAAAAAAACACCCATAGAATCCTGCCATTTCAACATCAGTGATAAAACTGTAAGACATTATACTAAGTGAAATAAGCTAGGCACACAAAGGCAAATATGGCATAATCTCACTTATGTGTGGAATCAAAAAAGACTGCACTCATAAAGAGAAGGGATAAAGCCTAATGGTGGGGCCACGGCCTCAGGAGGTGAAATGCTGTTTAAAGGATACAAGATTTCAGTTACAAGACAAATGACTTTAAAAGATCTAATGCATAACATAGTGACTATAGTTAATAATGGCTCCTCTACTTAAAAAATTTGCTAAACCTGCATAATGAACATTTGTATACCTAAGCCTGAATTGCACCCCACATCTTAAAACAAAAACAAAAACAAAAACATTTCCCGAAACAGTGGACTTGAAGCACTCTCATTTCAAAAAATTAAAACTGCATCTACGTAAGTTGATAGATATGTTCACTGACATCATTGAATTCATTGATTCACAAGGTATAAACCTATGAAATAATTTCATTGTATAAAATAAATACAAGATTAAAGACCGGGTGTAGTGACTCACACCTGTAATTCCAGCACTTTGGGAGGCCGAGGTGAGAGGATTTCCTGAGCACATGGATTCAAGACCAGCCTGGGCAACTAGGTGAGATCTCATCTCTACACTAAATCTAAAAATTAGCCAGACGTGGTGGTCCATGCCTGTAGTTACAGGTACTTGGAATGGTGAGTCAAAAGGATGGACTGAACCCAGCAGGTCAAGGCTGCAGTGGCTGTGAGCATGCCACTGCACTCCAGCCTGGGTGACAGAGTGAGACTACAATAAAAAAAGATTAAACAATTTTTATTTGTAAAAAAAGGCATATGTTAATAATGATGTATATGTGTACATATGTGTGTGTGTGTATACAGTCCTAAGCTTCAAAATTTTTAATTAAGAGAAACTTAAAAACAGGATAACATGAGAATTTAATTTGTTTATTAATTCTCTGATATAATAAACTGAAAAAATTTGCCATTTAGAGTTTAAAACAATCTCAGTTCACCCTAAAAATTTTTAAAATAAAAGAGCAATATGTTTTCTTCTAATTATGAAAATAATGTGTGTTCTGGCAAAATTATTGAATTTGAATTTTCATAGAATCACACTTTAAACTTCCCTAGGGCCAGAAGACATAAGGCAGAAAACATAACATGTGTCAATGGTGTTCCTGGGATTTATGAACCAAATAACAAAATCAGCACTATTCTCACACATTTTAGACATGATGCAAAAAGATAACTTAAAAAATAGTTTACAGCCAGCCATGGTGGCTCATGCTGATAATACCAGCACTATGGGAGGCTGAGGTGAGAGCACTGCCTGAGCCCACAGTTCAAGTTCAGACTGGACAACTTGGCAAGACCTCATCTCTACAATAAAATGAAAAAATTAGCTGTGCATGGTGATGTGTTCCTGTAGTTCCAGCTAACTGGAAACTGAGATGAAAGGATCACCTGAGCCCAAGAGGTGGAGGCTGCAGTAGCCATGAGCATGATACTGCACTCTAGCCTGGGCAACAGAGCGAGACTTCAACAACAACAACAAAAAAGTTTACTGTGGAGTTTCTAAAAGTAAGCAGACTTTCTCATGTTCCCCAAAGCAACAGAAGAGCCATCAGATCACGCATTCCCTATGAACCATTAAGATGATTTTGGCCAGCTCGGTGGCTCTGAGACCCACTTGGGCAGCAAGACCTCATCTCTACAATAAATCAAAGAATCAGCCGGGCGTGGTAGCGCATGCCTTTAATTCCGGCTACTCAGAAGGCTGAGGTGGAAAGATCGCTGGAGCCCAGCGGGTCGAGGCTGCAGTGGCCGGGAGTGGCCACTGCACTCCAGTCTGGGTGAAAGAGTGAGATTCCAACTCAAAAAAAAAATCAGATTGAAACAGCCAGGGGAAATAATTTTTAGAAGGCAATTTCCCATTCCCACTGAGGATACACAAGGTTTACAGAGAGTGATTGAGGGTCTCATAAGGGATGGATTACTGAAGTCATATAACACCCCTGTTCTCGCAGTTAAAATGTTTGATGGGACCTATCAGTTAGTATAAGACCTAAGCACTATAAAACAGATTGTTCAGGCCCAACATCCTGTGATCACTAAGCTCTACACTCTCCTCAGCAAAATTTCCTATACACATACATGGGGCAGTGCAGTGACTTAAAAGATGCACTTTGGTCATGCATCTTAGACCCCAAAAGTAGAGTCCTCTTTGCATTTTTATGGGAGAATCCTATAACTGGGGAAAAAACCAGCAGAACCACTGGATGGTACTGCCACAGGACTTCACCAAAGCACCAAATTTATTTGGTCAGATTTTAAAACCTGTCCTGGAGGAATTAATTTCAACCTATGGCAGAAACCCAACTATTACAATATGGGGAAGAATTATTAATCTACACTGAAACAGCCAGGGGAAATAATTTGTAGAATGCAGTACCCTTCTACAAGGAAAAAGAAGGAAGCATTAGAGACTACTGTTAGTCTGCTCAACTTTTTGAGGCAAAAGGTGTGATGAGTTTCAAGGTATAAACTATAATTTGTAGAAAAAGAGACTAAATAATGGTGGCATTTAACCAGTGGAGGAAAACAACACACAAATTCAGAAAGAATAGCTGGCTTAATAAACTTGGCCTTGTCCCAAACCAAAAACAAACTCAAAAAGGTTTTAGGGTCATCTGTCTACTGTCAGCTGTGGATCAAGTCTTATGCCCAGAGAAGAAAAAATGTGTATTTAATACTGTTAGAAGAAAACTTGACCCCTTACAATGGTCACCAGAGAAAAAGCATGTTATAAAAGTGAACCTCATTACAGCTCCAGTCCTGGTTCTTCCATCCCTAGATAAGCCATTTCACTGTTTTGTCACAGTAGATAAAGGTGTGGACCTAGGGGTACTTATGCAGACTTGGGGAAGAAAAAGACAACCTATCACCTTTGTCCTCGACCCTGTCTCTTGGAGGTGGCCTGAATGTGTCCAGACCAGTGGCAGCCACTGCCCTATTGGTAGAGGAAAGCAGAAACTGACCTTTGTAGGAGTCCTAATAGTCAGTACTCTCCACCAAGTCAGGATTATACTTTATCAGAAAACAGGGAGATGGCTGACACATTTCCAAATCCTGAAATATGAGACAATGCTGTTAGAAAAGAATGATTTGGTTTTAACGACAGACACTTATTTAAATCCAGTTAGCTTTTCTTTTCTTTTCTTTGAGTTGGAGTCTCACTTCATCACCCAGGCTCAAGTGCAGGGGCATGCCATGGCTACCCCAGAGTCGACCTGCTGGGTTCTGGCAATCCTTTTACCTCAGTCTTCCATGTAGCCAGAACTACAGGGCTGTGCTACCATGCCTGGCTAATGTTGATTTATTGTCGAGACAAGGTCTATCAAGTTGCCTGGCTGGTCTTGAACACTTGGGTTCAGGCAATCCACTTGATTGTTCTCCCAAATTACTGTGATTACAGGCTGAGCCACAGTGCCTGGCTTCCTCTCCCTTTTGTAAGAAGCTAGCTGGTGCCAGGCTTGATGGTTCAGCCTGAAATCCCAGCACTTTGGGAGGCCGAGGGGAGAGGATTGGCCTGAGCCCAGGGTTTTGAGACCAGCCTGGGCAATTTGGCTATCCCTTGTCTTTACACTAAATCACAAAGCCTAGCCAGTGGTGGTGACTCTGTCTGTAGTTCCAATTATTTGGAAGGATTGCCTGAGCCCAGCAAATTGAGGCTGTGGTGGATGTGAGTGTGCCACCGCACTCCAGCCTGGGGCAAAAAGAGTGAGACACCAACTCAAAAAATGAATAAAGAAGGGAGAGGAAAAGGAGGGAATGATAGACCATGATTTTTCTAGATATCATTGAATATCAAACCAAAATCATATCAGACTTATGGAAAGTCCCATTAGAACAGTAGTTCTGGCTACATGGAAGGCTGAGTTAAAATTCTCCCAAGTAATAGAAGGAAAAAGGATATGAAGTCATTGATGGAAGGCAACAGTCCATATGTGAGAAGAGCCAATAACCTAATACTTGGTCTGCACAAACCTGTGAATTATATTCCCTCAGTCAGGCATAACTTTCATTGTGAAACTTTTTTAACCGAGTTGTGAGAAAATAGATTGCCCCCAAATAGATTGCAAAAGGTCAAATTCTGAGTCCTTTAATAGCTGGCAGTCAAGAGGGGGCATGTACCACCAAAACCTCTCGACTCCGAGTAAAACTTTCAGGGTTTTTTTTACAGACAAACTGAGGAATTACAGAGACAGAGCAAAGGAACAGTGTGTTTTTTACAAGCCATTGGAAAACCAGATGGATTAAGTAGGAGGGCTCCGTTGGGACTACTATAAGCATATACTTGAGGCAGCACATAGACAGAAATATATAAAGTAGGCTGGTTGAGTGACCCTTTGGTAATAGCACATTTTGTAAGGTCTGTGGAACTAGTAAACCAGGTGTTGACAGGGGCTGTATAGGCCATGGACTCAGCCATGGTCTGACTAAGAGATAGCTTACAAATATTAGAGAATGAAGATGGGTTCAATTGAAACCTGGAATCATAAGACAAGAAGCTTTGGCAGTTATATATCGCACTCTAACATGCATTAATTCTGGAGAGCATTTAGTTTTGTCAGCATCTCCAATAATGGCGGTCTCAGCCCAAATTCCTATATAATGAGAGAATCTTGGGTTTAAGTAAAGCCAGCAGTCTGAGATCAACCGGGGCATAGTGGTGTTAAACAAATGGTGCGTACTAGTTAACATAGGAAAAAGACCAGGGGGTTGGTGGCCCAAGTGTAGAAGTGGTCGAGATGAACTTGAGGGTTGTTGGGGTGATCCTGGGGTAGTGGCTTGGTTGGCAGAAGGCAGAGACTAGGGTTGAATCTGCAGGGTTGACAGTGGAGGAATTTCATGGTAATTGTATTAAGGGTTTTTTATTTCTGCCAATGACTCTGTGGGTTTGGCCGGATGGCTATTAAAGTGTCTTTGCCATTGGATTTTGAATAAAGCACCATGATCTTTGCCTGCTACACAGAGTTGTATCCCCCAAGAGTTACCTGCCATCCAATGAACATACATCTTAGTTTCCTCAGGGGGGAAATACAATGGTAGCTCTTAGTTTCTGAAGCAAATCTCTGCCCATGAAACAGTATGGGCAGTCAGGGACCATTAGAAATGACTGGGTAACCCATTTGTGACCTAAATCAGTCATCCTGCTGGAGGTGAACTTGCAGTTTGTTATTGCACCTGTTACCCCTTGAACAGAAATTTGTTTTTGGACATAGGTCCCAATGGTGACTTTAGGACTGAATGTTCCCTCTGGGTGTCCACAAAAGCTGGACTGGGTGGCCCCCAATAGTGGTGATCACTGGGCTCTTGGGGGTCTAAGGAAAAAGAGCACTGGCTTCCTCAGTCCAAGTCATCTGCTGTTTCACCAGTAGAGGGCAGGACTAGTACTGACTTACAGTCCTCTGTCGTTGGGTGACAAGGGCAATATTTTACCCAATGACCCAGTTCCTTACAATATGCACATTGATTTTTGGCTAACTGGATACGTCCAGTTTTTCCAGCCCTTTCTTAGTGCCTCCCTTTGGTTTATGTGTTGACCTTATACCTGGTTGAGAAGGTTGAGAGGCCTAAATGGCAAGAACTACTGTCTTTGTTGTTTTACTGCTCCGTCCACTCTTTGGGCTTTTTGTTTCTGTTTCTTGGCATCATGGTTGTTGTAAAGTTTCTGGGCCACTTTGAGCAGCTGAGAAATATTCATTTCTGCAAACCCCTCAAGTCTTTGTCACTTTTTCTGTATGTCCAGAGTCACCTGTGTCACAAATGCTAAATTAACGACCTGAGCATTCTCAGGTGCCGAGGAGTCAAAAGGGATGTAGGTACAGAACACTTCCTGAAGATTCTCAAGAAATGCCCCTGGTGACTCCTTGGGACCCTGAATGATCTCAGTAGTCTTAGACAGATTCATAGGTTTTCAAGTTGCTCCCTTTAAACTAATTAATAGAGCCCAGTAATAAGTCTCTAATGCTCTGGACCCTGCTGAAGTATTAAGGTCCCAGTCTGTCTGGGATGAGGGAAAAGTCTCAGCTAGCATTTTCTGGTTTTCCTCCTCTATACCAGCAGTTGAAGCTAGTACAGGCTTTTTAACTTCGGACTCCTCAGAGGTAAAAAGAGTTAGGAGCTGTTAACAATCATCCCAATTTGGGCAATGGGTCCACATGACCCACTCCATTAATTCTGCCAGAGTCTGCAGTTTGTCAGAAAATGTCATTTTGATGTTTCCAATTGTACAAATCTGAGGAGGAGAAAGGAGCATAAGCCAAGAATGGCATCCCGGGATGCTCAGAAAGGATCTCCTGGAGGGGTAGGAGAGGGTCCGGATCAGTCAGAGATCAGAGATGGGTAGCCAGTGGCAGAGAATTCAAAGGGGAGGTGGAAGAGATGATGGTGTGTGAGGGAAACTGAGGATTATATGGTGGAGGGTTGGAGTTAGAAATAACCAAGTCCTCAAGAGGATCCTCAGTAGAAGGAGGCAAAACAGGATACAGCACAGATGAGGTCGGGGTTAAGGAGAATGGACAAGGGGAAATATCAGAAGGTGCAGGGTTACAATCCAGAGGTTTAAAAACAGGGACATGACTGGAAGTTCCAAGGGAACATGACTTCAACCATGGGGGTGGAATTTGGGTCAACTTTAACCATTAGTCGATATAGGAAAACTCATCAGGATGACCAGGAGTCCCTGTAATGACCTTCCAAAGAGAGTGAGTTACATCTAAGTCCAGTGACCCTGCAGAAGGACATCCAATATTAAATGCAGGCCAGTCAATTTTACGGAGGAACTGGAGTCTGCCTTTTGAAAGGCAGACTTGGTAGTCTTCAGCAAATCCAACAGAAGATTTTTTTATCATGCAGTTCAGGGGACAAGGGACTTGAGAAATCTGTGACCCCATGTTATTAAATGAAAAGAATGAGCTAGAGAAATTCAAACAAGGAAAGGAAAAAATAAATTGTGCCTAGTCAACAAAAGAATTTAACATACACAGCAGACAATTCTATACATCCTTGATAGCATAAGACAGGAATTCTAACAGATTGGGAGAAAAAAATATGTAGGAAACCAGCCAGAGTAGGTTTATATTAAAGGATAGTGTAGACATAGGGTAGAACTAGCAAGCAATTTTTAACTTTGGATAGCACTAATGGATTTGGGTTAAAATGTTCTGCTTGTGGAGGGAGCTCCTGTTGGCCATGACATCACCAATCATTTCCCTGACTCTTACCTGTCTCAGTTTTTCCCTCTGAGTGCTAAAAGCATTCAAAGGGGGTCCCGGGTCACTGGGTAATCAGTCCTTATGTGTGCATCCCAGATAGGGCAGCCCTCAGGAACACTGAAAGACTCTTTCAGCTTCCAGATACTCTGCCTCTAGGATGTATTTCCAAGCCTCCAATCACCGTTTCTGAATCTGGTGTGATTTAGGTCCATTGAGCATCTGATCAAGCCTGCGTTCTTCTGTAGCCCACAGAGTCCTTTATGACTAGGGTGTAGAGGTCCCTTTGAGGCCCTTACACATCATGGGAGTTAATCCCTGACCCCTCCACAAGTTCCTCAGTCACCTAATGGAGTCTGTTTGCAGACTGAAGTGCCTCTTATCTTTGACGCAGACCGCAGTCCGTGTTCATAAGAGCGGAGTTCTCTATTTCCCTGGGGGATTTGGCCACCTACATAAATATTATACGAACAAAAGGGAGGCAGTAAAACTTTGGAAAATGCAAAATGACATAAGGAAACAGTTGCTAATCAATAAGGAAACAGAGTTCGAGATTATAATACCAAAATAGACTTCAGACCAAAGAGGCATTAAGTGAGACAAGAAACAGTTATCCAAGAAAAACAGAAACACGTCAACATAAGAATAACAAAGCAGCTGGCTTTTTAGCAAATTCACATGCAAACAAGGGCATTGATGGGACCCTTCAGCGTTCCTCAGAGTGGCCCCCTAGAGCCAAGGTAAGAAAGTTTCTCTTTCCCCTCTTGACAATCAATTATTGGCAATTACAAATAGCTGTTATCAATTTGCATAGAAACAAAACTTTCAATGGCAAAGGACATTTAATCACAAACTAAATCCATCCAAGATTCTGAAAGGAGGAAAAAGAAAGCTTAGGAAAAATTGGATACTGGATCAGAGTACCAAAACACAGTGGCAGGGTTCTGAAATTAAGTACAGAAATGAAGTTATGATTCGTTTCTATGAACATCTTGGGTTCCCAAAAGGGCCCAATGGAGCCTCATCAGGCTATGTTTCCCTTGTACAAATACAGGTGATTACCAGATAAGCAGTGCAGAGTATTGATTCTTACCTCCTAGGAGAATTCGGACAGACTCAGATTCTTTTTTTTTTTTGGTGAGAGGGGCCTGCAGTCATTTCTGCCCCTGAAGCCTGATGAGAGATTATGGGGCCCTGGAACAAGACCTGAAGGGTGCCTCCCTTATAACTTATCCATGAAGCCAGGGAGAGCTGGAGAGTGGCTGCTTCTCAAGCTTGGCGAATTTCGACGGGCAATCTCACTGGGGCCTTCAAATATTGTAACCAAGTCATGAGAAAATAGATTGCCCTCACAGCAAAAGGTCAAATTCTAAGTCTTTTAATAGCTGGAAGTCAAGAGGGGGCATGCATCACCAAAATCTCTCAACTCCAAGTAAAACTATCAGGGTTTTTTATAGGCAAACTGAAGAATTACAGAGATAGAACATCTGGTTTGGGGTTAGGTGAGTGTAGGCAGGGGTGTAACTCAGATAAGGGAGGGCACTGGGAGGGTACAGGATTGTAGGGGTTCAGTACACACAAACTCTAAAAACATTGCATCAGTCACACAGGGGTTTAGGCAAACAAAATGGAGTTTTATAACAAAATGGAGTTTTAACAATTGAAAACTAAAGTCATTAATATTAAACCTCAAACATTTTGAACACTGCAAATACATTAAACACTTCAAAACAAGACAATACCAACTACAGTGACTCCAAGTATGTCTTTGTGTGGTACATACCTTTGGAAAACTTTGGATAGATAGAGGCCTCATACACAGTGAGGGAAAAGGACTAATACATGGGGAATTAAAGGGGTTTCTTTTTTTTTTTTTTTTGGTGTTGGAGTCTCACTCTGTTTCCCAGACTGGAGTGCAATGGCATGTTCACAGTCACTGCAGCCTTCACCTGCTGGGCTTAGGTGATCATTCCACTTCAGTCTTCCAAGTAGCTGGAACTACAGGCATGCACCACCATGCTCAGCTAAGTTTTTGATTTATTGTAGAGACAAGGTCTTGTTGAGTTGCCCAGATGGATCTTAAACTCATGAGCAAAGACAATTCACTCACCTTGACCTCCCAAAGTGCTGAAATGACAGACTGAGCCATTGAACCCAGCCAGAAAAATGGAAATGTTAGTGCCTGGGTAGAATTGGTTAAATTTTCTGTGTAAGTGCTTAACAAAAGAAATTGCTATGTATGCAGGCACAAGTGGTTCCATTTTCTCTAGTATGGGACACAGATCCTGTAGGGATGAGTTGCATGATGATTCTATAACAAAACAAGGATGCATGGGGAAATGTAACATGCAAGAGCTTGCCCTTGCTCTTTCCAGCTTTGTAAAAGTCAGACTTGAGGGCATTTCCCTCCTTCTCCATCGGGGCAATGGATTACTTCTCTTTCATCTCAAGACAATAAGTGAACCTGTTGGCCTGGGTAGAGTCAGTGTATTTCTCATTTGGAAGTGTTACACTGGCCCATTCTCCACATGGCCCTACCTGTCTAGAGGAAGAGGAGAGGATAAGAAAAGAGGAGCCCATGGAGTTGTTAAAGTATCTTTAGTTTTTGTATCCAAAGTACTGACTCTTAGAATTAATACTACTGGCCGGGCATAGTGGCTCAAGTCAATAATCCCAGCACTTTGTGTGGCCAAAGTGAGAGGATTTCCTGAGCCCGTGGGTTAAATATCAGCCTGGGGAACTTGGTGAGACCTCACCACAACAATAAATAATTAAAAAAATTAGACCAGATTCAGTGGCTCAGCCTGCAATCCCAACACTTTGGGAGGTGGAGGCAAGTAGATTGCCAGAGCCCACATGGTTGAGACCAGCCCAGGCAACTTGGCGAGACCATATTTCTACAATAAATAAAAAAATTAGCTGGGTGTTGTAGCGCATGTCTGTAGTTCCAGCTACTTGGAAGGCTGAGGTGGAAGAATCACTGGAGCCCAGCAAGCTGAGGGTGCAGTGGCCGTGAGTGTGCCACTGCTCTCCAGTCTGGGCAAAAGAGAGACTCCTACTCAAAAAATAATTTACCTGGGCCTGGAGGTGCACACCTGCAGTTCCAGTTACTTGGAAGGCAAACTCAAAAAAAAAATTAGTTGGTTATAGTGGTGAACAACTGTAGTTCTGGCTACTTTAAAGGCTGAGGCAGAAGGATCACCTGAGCTCAACAGTTTGAGGTTGTGGTGGCTGTGAGTATCACTGCACTCCAGCCTGGGTGACAGTGAGACTCTGACTCAAAAACAAACCAAAAGACAGCAGGGGATTAACTGAATTTTGTCTCTTTTTCTCAACCCTTGCTTAAAGAAGAAAAGTCTTTTGGAGATTGTTAATTGGGCATACTTATACTTTTAAAATTAACCTTTAGTAACTTATTTTTCCTTTTTGAGTAGAAGTCTCACTCTGTCTCCCAGGTTGTAGAGCAATGGCACACTCCCAGCCACTGCAGCCTCAACTGCTGAGCTCAGGCGTTCTTTCAGCCTTAGCCTGAAAAGATGCCAGAACTACAAGTACATGCCACCACACCTGGCTAATTTTTTTTATTTATTGTAGGGATGGGGTCTAACTAGGTTGCCCAGACTGGTCTCGAACTTGTGGGCTCAACAATCCTCTCACTTCAGCCTCCCAAAGTGCTGGGATTACAGGCTGAGCCACTGAGCCCAACCAGTTACACTTTTTAAGTTAACCTTTAGTAACTTTTAATTAAGATAAGGCTATATGATTCCAACATGGACGGCCAGGATCAAAAGGCTTGCACCTATGTTAAATTAAGAAATTAATTTGGGTTCCAGTTCCCTAATATTTACTTGGAGGTTGTTGCAGCGATGATGAGTCAGTGCCAGGCACTTTAGGATGTTTCCAGGTGGCCACCATTTGTGAGCCAAGTGTTCTCTCCTCTCTTCTTAAGAGAGTGCACCTGCTTTCCAATGACTTTCTGGCCTGCACAGTGAACAAGGTCCAGGAGGATTACGCTTGTTTGGGGCAGCTATGCTTTCATCTCCCCCACAGACTCTACCCATAAGCACTGGACATCATCCCCTTAGCAGGTTTATTTTTACCAGGTCTCTGATGGGCAGTTGGAGTTTTGTCACTAATTGCAACTACCAATTGGGGTGTATTTGACCCTCTGGTTTTGCTGCCCTTATGTTGGCACCATTTTTTTTTCTTAATGTCTCAGCTCAAAAAAAAAAATAAATAAAACTTAAAAGCTCCTTTTTAATAGACTATACATATGAAACTTTTTTTTACCATTTCTGTTTGTAACAGTCATATACAAAACCCTTTAGTGAACAGACCACATTGATGTGAAATAATTTGTCCCTACTTATTTATAATTATGTTCATGCATTGTTAAAAACCCTTAAGTTACTAAATACAGTCTTAGTTGTAAGGTGTGGACAATTAGGTGAGAGTGAACAGTTTTCATCCTTATTGCATTCACACAAAGTACCCAGTATTTTACTCATTTATCAGAAGTACAGGCTTAGTAAAAGTGACTTAACATTTTTTTATAAATACAACCATAGCAAGCCTGATATAACAAACATTGGTGTTACCTGGCATTAATGATTTAACATATGGTAAAGTTGGAAGTAAAATTTTACTAGAGCACTTGCATGTTTAGTTGGAAAAGCAGATTAAAATTACAATTGAATTTTTAGTTAGTTAACAAGCTTAATTAATGAGCAATCCCTTTACTTTTGTTTGGGAAGAAGATTAATACAGTCCTAGTTTAGATTTAACTTGAGAGAGATTTATCATAGAAAAACAAACAGGGCTGGGCTTGGTGACTCAGCCTTTAATCCCAGCACTTTGGAAGGCTGAGATGAGAGGATCACCTGAGCCTGAGGCTTCCAGACCAACCCAGGCAACTTGGCAAGACCTCGTCTCTACAACAAAAATAAAATTAGTTGGGTGTGGTGGCTGCGTCTGTAGTTCCAGCTACTTGAAAGAATAGCCTGAGCCCACCAGATTGAGGCTGTGGTGGCTGTGAGTGTGTCACTGCACTGCAGCCTGGGGCATCAAGAGTGAGACTCCAACTCAAAAAAAATGAAAGTCTTCAGATAGGATGGGGAAGTGTCTAGGGAATGACACTACATTCTTTCCCTGTTGATTTAGTAATTAATATAACTAAGACCTCATCACCTCAGACTATAAGATTTGATGGATGCCAAGTTCTACCTTACAGAAACTTAGAAACCCAGAGACAAATGTCTCAGGCAAACAAATACCTTGCCCTGCAAGCCATTATGTAGATAATCCTTGCACTAGTTGGCATAATGTATGGTGGACTACTCATCTTCAGAGATGGGCAGCTGCCCCCAGGGGACTGATGAAACCCCTAAGAGCCAAGATAGACTTGTCTAAGGGTGTTCCACCAGAAGCCTGAGAACATCTAAAATGCAATCCTATACTGTTAGCCATTAGCAACCCAATTACTCAAATCAAGAGCTAAAAGTGGCAACTTGGACATATGGATTTGGGGGCAAATGTTACAGAAAAAGACCCTAGGGTGACTGGTCCTTAGGTTAGTTAAAAATGAAAGTTAGGCCTATAATCCCAGCACTTTGGGAGACTGAGGTCAGAGGATTACCTGAGTCAATGCATTCAAGACCAGCCTGGGCAACTTAGTGAAACCCTATCTCTACAATAAATCCAAGAATTAGCTAAGCATGGTGGCATGTGCCTGTAGTTCCAGCTACTTGGAGGGAGGAATAACCTGAGCCTAGCAGGTTGAGGTTACAGCTGCAGGGATTATAACACTAGCCCTCCAGCCTGGGCAACAGAGTGAGACTCCAACTCAAATAAATAAATAAATAAATATGAAACTTTGAATACATCAAAGTCAACCTCAGGACCCAGAGATTATTATAATCCTCCTAATAATAATCCCCCCAAAAGTGACCATAATCGTAGTCAGGAATTTAGGTCAGACTCTTGAAATTGAGATCGAATATGGAGGCTTTTCTTTTTTCTTGAGCATGCAGTATCATGCTCAAGGCCACCCTAGCATCAATCTGCTGGGTTCTGGTGATTCTTCGCCCTTAGTCTTCTAAGTAGCTGGAGCTACAGACATGTGCTATTATGCCAGAGCCTAGCAGGTGGATGCAGAGATGGCCTTAAGTGTACCACCGCACTTTAGCCTGGGCAATGGAGTGAGACTACAACTCAAAAAACAAACAAACTAAAAGATATTTGTGCATAATTTACTACACTGATATCTAACCGCTCAAGTTCCTTTCTTTTTTCAGACAATATGTCGTGTTTTTAACATTTATTTTATGAGAATTATTATTTGATTCTTAGGGATATTAATTTTGTCACTGGATGAAGACGCTTATGATTAAACTAGACTTCGAGTTCATCCATCTCAGTATTCTGGCAGAAAAGCATGAAAACTGTTGTAACCGAGTTGCAAGAAAATAGATTGCTTGCAGAGCAAAAGGTCAAATTATGAGTCCTTTGCCAGCTGGGGGTTGAGAGGGGGGGGCGTGTACAACCAGAATCTCTTGATCCCGAGTGAAATTTTCTGGGAGCATTTTATAGGCAAACTGAGGAATTACAGAGATAGAACATCTGGTTTTTGGTTAGGCAAGGGTAGGCAGGGGTACAACTCAGATAAGGGAGAACACTGGGAAGGTACAGTGCTGTGGGGGTTGATTACAGGCAAACTCAAAAATGTTGTATCAGTCACACAGTGATTTAAGGAAACAAAATGGAGTTTTAACAATTTTGAAAACAAAATTATTAGTATTAAACTTCAAACATTTTGAACACTTCAAACACATCAAGCACTTCAAACCTAATAAGCATTGCTTGCGCCCTTAATTTCTAAAATGTTAGTATATTCATAGACATTTAAATTTAGACCAGGCTCAGTAGTGCAGCCTGTAATCCCAACACTTTGGGAGGCCTTTGCCAGTGGATAGCCTGAGCACGAGGGTTTGAGACCAGCCCAGGCAACTTGGTGAGACCTCGTCCCTACAATAAATCAAAAATTAGCCAGGCATAGTAGGGCATGCTTGTAGTTCCGGTTACTTGAAAGACTAAGGCAGAAGAATTGCTTGAGCCCAGGAAGTTGATGCTGGGATGGCCGTGGTTGTGCTAGTGTACCCCAACCTGGGTGACACAGTGAGGCTCCAACTCAAAAACAGATAAACAAATAATAATAAATAAATAAATTTAAATACTTGCATTGCTTCTACTCTCTTTGTTCTATTTTTAAAATTCTGATTCTGGAGACAATTGCTTAGGCTTCAGAGAGAATAGAATAGTGCTGTTTTATCTTTTCCTATCCAGCTGTAGGTTGCATATGATATAGATCATCCAATTGAATGTATCCTGAGGATACATTCCAAGAAAATGTGTTGATTTCTTGGTATAGAAAAGAAAAAAATAAAGATGATTCATGTTGACATGGAGCTTTCCCTATTTTGAACTGATCTGTTTATTCTATATTACTGATAAGTTCAGAAATTTAGTGGCATACAATATCATTGCCCCACCTAAAAATGAATTGCTGTCTTCAATTATTTATTTCCTACTACTGAGCTAAGAACTTACAAATTTAACATTCTTCCTAAATGTTCTAAAGGTTCTGTTGGGAAACAGTATTTTGAGATTCATTTTCAAGAATCCCGTTGCATAATGTTTTCTCTACTGAACACATTACAAGTTTTATCACTAGAGAATCCCAAGCAAGAGTTATTTTTTCTACTAAAACCAGGCTTGCTGGCTCTAAGACAGACCTGATCATGTGTCTGGAGCAAAGGAAAGAGCACTGGAATGTGAAGAGACACTATGTGTTAGAGAAACCTACAGGTAGGTGGGAGCGAGCAAAGCACATGCTGCATGTTAAGGAGGATGATGAACCTGAAATGTGGTTTGGGAAGGAGTCTGCTCCAAAGAAAATGGTTTCTGGGAAGCCTGGATATCTTTCTCTTGATGTCACATGGGAATATCTACTGTTCCATGTTCTGAAGTTCTCCAAAACCTCTACCTCCTCTTCAATGATCTCTTTTGAAGGTTACAGTGAAAATCAAAGTCCTCTTAATGGTTCATAGGGACTACATGATCTGACAGCTCTTCTGTTTCTTTTGGGAACATGGGAATGTCTGCTAACTTTTTAGAAACTCCACAGTAAAGCTTTTTTGTTTTTTGTTTTTTGAGTTGGAGACTCACTCTGTCGCCCAGGCTGGAGTGCAGTGTCAGGCTCATGGCCACTGCAGCCTTGACCTGCTGGACTCAGGCGATTCTTCTAGCTAGCTGAAACTACAGACATGTGTCACCACACCCTGATATTTTAAAAAAATTTTATTGTAGAGATGAGGTCTCACTAAGTTCTCCAGTCTGGTCTTGAAATTGTGGACTCAGGCAGTCCTCTCACCTCAACCTCAATAAGTGCTGGTATTATAGGCATGAACCACCGTGCCCAGCTGTAAACTATTTTTTTTTGAGTTGGAGTCTCACTCTGTCGCCCAGACTGGAGTGCAGCGGCCGCTCCCACCCACCGCAGCCTCGACCTGCTGGGCTCCGGCAATCCTTCCGCCTCAGCCTTCCGAGTAGCTGGAATTACAGGCATGCGTTACCACGCCCGGCTAATTTTTTGATTTATTGTAGAGATGAGGTCTCACTGCCCAGGCGGGTCTCGAACCCGTGGGCTCAGGCAATCCACTCACCTCAGCCTCCCAAAGGTGCGGAATTACAGGCTGAGCCACCGAGCCCGGCTTGTAAACTATTTTTTAAGTTATCTTTTTGCATCATATCTAAAATGTGTGAGAATAGTGCTGATTTTGTTATTTGGTTTAGAAATCCAAATGGACACATTATGTTTTCTGCTTTATAATTTCTGGTCCTAGGTAGGTTTAAAATGTGATTCTATGAAAAATCAAAATCAATAATTTTGCCAAAACACAATTTATTTCCCTAAATAGAAAAAAAAACTAATGTTATTTTATTTAAAAAAATTTTTAGTGTGAACTGAGATTGACTTAAGCTCTATATGTCCAATTTTTTTCAGTATACTATATCAGTTAGTTCATTGGTAAACATATTAAATTCCCATGTTATCCTATTTATTAATAACTCATTTAAAATTTTTGTTTAGTATGAAGCTTGACTGTATTTTATATATGTACAAATATACATCATTGTATGTGTTTGTTTAACATGTGTGTCTTTTCACAAATAAATATTGTTTAATCTCATGTTTATTGTATACAGTGAAATGAGTTGATATGTTTATACCTTGTGAATCAATGAATTCAGTCATGTCAATGGATATATCTATTACTTCACAGAGGTACCCTTTTAATTTTCTGAAATGACAATGCTTCAGGTCCACTGTTTCAGAAGTTTTTTTTTTTTTTTTTAAGATGTAGGGTACAATTCAGGGTTAGGTATACAAATGTTCATTATGCAGGTTCAGTAAATTTTTTAAGTTTAAAGCCATTATTAACTATCATCACTATGTTATATATTAGATCTTTAAAGTCATTTATCTTATAACTGAAATCTTGTATCGTTTAAACAGCATTTCCCCAAACATTTCCCCCATCTGAGGCCATGGCCCCACCATTGAACTTTCTCCCTTCCCTTTATGAGAGTAATCTTTTCTGATTCCACACATAAGGAGATTGTTTAGTATTTTCCTATGTGTGCCTGGTTTATTTCACTTAGCACCATGTCTTTCAGTTTTATCCATGATGTTGAAATGGCAGGATTCGATGGGATTTAATGGGTTTGAATACTATTCTATCTATACATGCACCATAATTAATTTTTTTTAAATAATTAATTTATTATAAAGATGTGGGGTACAATTCAGGGTTAGGTATATGAACATTAATCTTGCAGGTACCCTTGTTAATGAGGTATGCCCCTCCCTCTCCTGACAGTTTTCCACTACTTCCAATCGCTTTCTTATAGCATTATAATTGTTCAAGGTCACCTTATGAGTGAGAACATATGGAACTCAGTTCTTTGTTTCTGTAATAAATCACTGAGTATTATTGACTCCAAATCCATCCAAGTTGCTGCAAAGTCCGTATATTTGTCCTTCTTTATGGCTGCATAATATTCTATTGTGTATATGTACCACATTTTTTAATCCAGTCCAGCTTTATGGGCAACACGGCTGATTCCATGTTTTTGCTATTGTGAATAGAACTGCAACAAACATACGTGTGCAGGTATCTTTGTTGTAGAATAATTTGAGTTCCTTTGGGTATATTCCCAATAGGGGAATTGCTGGGTCATATGGAAGGTCAATTGCTAGTTCTTTCAGAAATTGTCACACTGTCTTCCAAGGAGGTTTCACTACTCTGCATTCCCACCAGCAGTGTAGAAGCGTTCCTTTTTCTCCATATCCTTGCCAGCATCTGTCGTTTGTTTTTATTAATGATGGCCGTTCTTACAGGGATTAGGTGGTTTCTTAATGTGGTTTTGATTTGCATTTCTGTGATCATGAGTGAGGCTGAGCTTTTTTCATGTGTCTGTTGGCTGCCCGTATATCTTCTTTTGAGAAGTGTCTATTCATGTGTTTTGCCCACTGTTTAAAGGGCTTTTTTTTTTTTTTTTCCTTTCGGTGCATTTGAGTTCTTTGTAGATCCTAGATGTTAGGCCTTTGTCAGATATACAGTTGGCAAATATTTTTTCCCATTCTGTGGGCTGTCTCCCTCCTCTCTTGATGGTTTCTTTTGCTTTGCAGAAGCTCATTAATTTGATGAGGTCCCACTTGTCTATCTTATTTCTTAAGGTATTGGCCTTTAGGGTTCTGAATAGGAATTGGTTTCCAGTTCCAATTTCCATAAAGGTGTCTCCTGCATTTTCTAAGATTCTTATACTTTGAGGTTTTATGGTTAGATCCTTGATACATTTAGAGTTAATTTTTGTGTATGGTGATAGGTAGGGGTCCTGTTTCAATCTTCTTCATGTGGTCAGTCAGTTTTCCCAGCACCATTTATTGAATAGGTTCTCCTCTCCCCAGGAGTTGTTGTTGGAGGCTTTGTCAAAGATAAGTTGGTTGAGGAATTGAGGTTTTGCTTCTGGAATTTCTATCCTGTTCCACTGGTCTGTTTGCCTGTTCTTGTACCAATACCAGTCTGTTTTGATTACTGTAGCCTTATAGTAAAGTTTGAAGTCTGGAAGTGTGATACCTCCCTTTTTGTTTCTTTTGCTAAGGATTGTTTGGGCTCTTCATGGTCATTTATATTTCCATATGAAATTCTGTATTGTTATTTTCAGGTCTGAGAAGAATGATGTTGGTAATTTGGTGGGTATTGTGTTGAATCTGTAGATTGCCTTTGGTAGGATGGACATCTTAACAAAGTTGATTCTTCCTAGCCATGAGCATGGAATATTTTCCCATTTATTTGTGTCTTCTTGGTTTTCTTTGAGCAGTGTTTTGTAATTCTCATTGTAAAGTTCTTTCACTTATCTGGTTAGGAAGATGCTAAGGTATTTTATTTTTTGGTGGCTATTGTGCTTTTTATTTGGGTCTCTGCCTGCTTGTTGTTGGTGTATAGAAATGCCACTGTCTTTTGCACATTTATTTTGTACATTTGCACATTTATTTTGTACCCCGAGACTTTGCCAAAGTCCTTTATCAGTGCAAGCAGATTTTTGGAAGATTCTCTTGGATTTTCACGGTATAGGATCATATCATCAGCAATGAGGGATAACTTGACTTCCTCTTTTCCTATTTGGATACCCCTGATTTCCTTCTCTTGTTGAATTGCCCGAGCTAGGACTTCCAACACAATATTGAACAAGAGGGGTGAGAGTGGTTAGCCTTGTCTTGTTCCAGTTTTCAGGCGAAATGTTTCTAGTTTTTGTCCATTTAGCAATATATTAGCCGTGGGTTTGCCATAGATGGTGCTTACTATTTTGAGGTATGTTCCTTCTATACCTAGATGTTTGAGGGTTTTTATCAAGAAGAGATGCTGGATTTTATCACAAGCTTTATCTGCATCTAATGAGATAATCATGTGGTTCTTGTTTTTACATCTGTTGATGTATTTAATGACATTTATGGTCCTGTGAATGTTGAGCCAGCCCTGCATCTTGGGGATGAAACCTACTTGGTTATAATGGATAATTTTTGAGATGTGCTTTTGGATCCAATTTGCTAGAATCTTGTTGAGGATTTTTGCATCTATGTTCATAAGGGATATTGACCTTAATTATCTTTCTTTGTTGGCTCTTTACTCAGTTTGGGTATCAGTGTGATGTTATCTTCATGAAATGATTTGGGGAGAAGTCCATCTTTCTCCGTTGCCTGGAATACTTTCAGTAGAATTGGTATTAACTCCTCTTTGTATGTTTTGTAGAATTCTGCTGGAAAGCCATCTTGTCCAAGGCTTTTTTTGGTAGTAAATTTCCTGGGTTGTTATTGGTCTATTTAGTGTCTCCATGTCTTCTTGTTTTAACAAGCAGAGGTTTTGTGATGTCAGAAAGTCCTCCATTTTATCTAGGTTATCAAGTTTGTTTCCATATATGTGTACATAATAATTTCTGATAATCCTTTGTATTTCTTCGAGGTCAGTTGTGATTTGATCTTTTGTTTTTCTGATTGTGTTTATTTGGGTTTTTTCTCTCTTTTTCTTGGTCATTGTGGTTAAGGGTCCATCCATCTTGTTAAGTCTTTCAAAGAACCAGCTTGTTGTTTTATTGATGTTTTCTATGATATTTTTGTCCTCTATGTCCTGTGTTTGAGCTCTTATTTTTGTGATTTGGATTCTTCTGCTAAATTGGAGTTTTGGAGGTCTTCTCTTTTTAGCTCCCTTGGGTGATTTGTTAGGCTCTCCACTTGTGATCTTTCCATTCTCTTGACGTGTGCTCGTAGAGATATAAAGTCCCCTCTTAAAACTGATTTCATGGCATCCCAGAGGTTTTGGTAAGATGTTTCTTCATTTTCAATTGTTTCCAGGAATCTTTCGATTTCTTCTTTGATTTCAGTGTTGACCCAGTTGTTGTTCAGCATCATGCTCTTTAGTGTCCATGTATTTGTGGGCTTTGGGGAAATGTTGTTGGTTATGATATTTATTTTTATTCCACTGTGGTCTGAGAACGTGCATGGCAAGATTTCAACCTTATGGAATTTGTTTATGCTTGATTTATGGCCAAGGATGTGACTGATCTTGGAGTATGTTCCATGGGGTGATGAGTAGAATGCATTTTCTGTGGTTGTTGGGTGGAACAATCTGTAGGTATCTAAAGTCCATTAGGTCTAGTGTCAGGTTTAGGTTCTGGATGTCCTTGTTGATTTTTTGCCTCGATGATCTACCTAGGGCTGTCAGGGGGTATTCAAGTCCCCTACTATAATAGTGTTAGAATCTCTATATTTTTTTTTAGTTTATTTAGTAGTTGCTTTATAAATGCTGGTGCACCTGTGTTGGGTACATACATGTTTATGATGGATATTTGTTGTTGATGTATTGAACTTTCTATCATTATGTAGTGTCCTTTTGTATCTTTTTAAATTTTTGATAGCTTAAATGTTGTTTTGTCTGATATTAAGATTGCAACTCCTGCCTTCTTTTGTGATCCATTTGCCTGAAACTCGTTTTCCACCCTTTAACTTTGAGTTTCCTGGATGCAGCAAGTAATGGGGACATGGTCTCTTAACCAGCTCACCATTCTGTGTCCTTTCAGTGGTTCATTTAGTCCATTCACATTCAGGCTCATTATTGGAATGTGATTGCTTATCCCTGTCATAATGTTATAAAATTTTTTCTTTGCTTGCTTGTTTTCTTTTGGTTTTGGGGTAATGTATGCATGTGTTTTCAAGTTTCTTGTTGTGCTGTATTCTCTGTTGATTCTGTGCTCTGCTGTTCTCTTGGGAAGTGTGTGGTGATTCTTTTTTTTTTTCCTGTGCTTAATACCTTTTTAAATGTCTGCTCTAGAGTTGGTCTGGAAGCTGTATAATCCCTTAGGAATTGGATGTCTGGAAGGATTTTAATTCTCCATCACTGATGTAGCTGAACTTGACTGGATAGGAAATTCTTGGTAGAAATTGCTTTTCTTTGAGGACTTTGAATATAGGGCTCCAGTCCCATCTTGCTTGTAGTGTTTCTGCCAATAGATCTGCTGCTATTCTGATTGATTTTCCCCAGTAGGTAGTCTAACTTTTCTCTCTTGCTGCCTTTAGGATTTTTCTTTTGTGCTTACTTTGTGTAGGTGAATTACTATGCATCTAGGGGTTAGTCTTCTCATTTGATGTCTTGTGGGGTTTCTCTGTATCTCTTGTGTTTGGCTGGTCACATCTCTAGTGAGATGGGGAAAGTTTTTTGGATTATCTCCTGGAATACTTGCTCCAAGTTGTTCTCATTTTCCCTTTCTTCTTCTGGGATACCAATTAGTTATAGGTTCAGCCTCTTGATAAAACCACACATCTCTTGTGTTGGGAGCCAGCCGTGGAGGCCTGCCTGAGCGTTAGGGATCCAGGCAGGCTGCAGATCCTGAGACCACCAGGCTGGTTCAGGAGCTGAAGGCCCATTCCCTCCTCCTTTCCTTGTTGTTTAGCATTACCCACTGGTAGGGATTTTGACAATCTAAGCATGAAGTTCTGAGAATATGACAGGCATGGCTAACTCTAGGGATCCAATGTTCCCATTTCTCACAGACTGCGGTTTCGGCTTTGAACTTAACACAGTTCAAACTCAGATCACATTTGGGAGCTTTATACATGATACAAGCTTCTTTATAAGATTTAAAAATATATTTGTAGAATTAGTATATACATTTAGAGAGCTGTTTCCAACTTTAGATGGTTATCTAGGGTTACCTGAAATGGCCCAGCATGAACTTTGGGCTGGGCCACATTCCTAAGGGCCCAGCATCCATTTTGGACTGGGCCACATTCTTTAGGAACTGGTCTGACCTATAATTAAGAGCTTTTTATAGTACAGGTAAAGTTAGCACAGAATAGAAAGGTATTAGGATTTAAGTCAGTCATTAGGTGTTGGGAATGCATAAGTTTTAGAAGTTATTGATTATTAGGATTTTATGATATTAAAACTGTTGTATTGATTTTGAGGAATGTAAACGAAGCATAAGGAACAGTGAGATAATTTTGGGATTGTCCTTCCTCATGCTTGGGGAAAATGCCTGGTGGGCGGGATGCCCCCCCCCAGCTACCTGGCTTTGTGTTCATGTAAAACTCTTATGATTTGATTAAGATTGTGCCACCTCTTACACTCTCTCAGGGAATGAAGCAGGGAAGGAGGAGGGGCTGTGGATGTGTTTGGGGCTGCAGTCCTCCTCTCCCACTCTCCTATGGTCAGGGAGATCTCTGTTGGGGATGTACAGGATAGTCTCTTCCTCAAGTATGTACTCTCATGAGGTTGCCCCAGCCAGGCCTATCCTGGAATGGGGTTCTTTTATTGCGACTGATATCCAGACTCCGTTTGGGTTTGCCCTCTCAGTTGTGGCCCAGTTATGTGGGTCAGATGTTCAGAGGATTGCTGGGGAGGAGGGGTTTGTGACAACCCAGACTCACCACTGATCTCTTTTGAATACTTCCTGCCCTTTTCTGGCCACAATCTTTGTCCCATGGCTGGATAAGGATGGGGGTGGGGCGCCTGGAACTCAACACTCATCAGGTCCCTCTGAAGTTTGTGCTCTCAGTCTATTTCCTCTGGACCACAATCCGGCCCTGAGTAGTTGATCTGCCATTCACAGAGATGGGATCTCTGGGCTCTGTCCACAGTCCCTTCCAGTGCCTTGTTAGGTCCCTCTCCTATTTCTTTTCTTTTTCTTTTTCTTTTTCTTTTTTTTTTTTTGAGTTGGAGTCACTCTGTCGCCCAGACTGGAGTGCAGTGGCCGCTCCCGGCCACCGCAGCCTCGACCTGCTGGGCTCCAGCGATCCTTCCGCCTCAGCCTTCCAAGGACCTGGAACTACAGGCATGCACTACCATGCCTGGCTAGCTTTTTTGATTATTATAGAGATGAGGTCTCACCAAGTTGCCCAGGTGGGTCTCAAACCCGTGGACTCAGGCAACTCACTCACCTCAGCCTCCCAAAGCACAGGATTACAGGCTGAGCCATGGAGCCCGGCCCCTCTCCTATTTCAATGTTAATGACGCACCCGGGGCAATCATTTATTGTGTCACTTAGGCAACAAGTTGGAGACTGGGGAAGGGAGCTGGACGGAGTAATGTAAGCAGAGGCCTGGAAAATGGCTGCAGTGGGTGCCTCCTCATCAGGTGTGTATTCCTCTTTCCAGATTTCCCCAATGCTCTGTCTCCAGTAATCAAATCCTGTGCGCCAGAGGGTCCGGTAAGCCAGGTGATGGTGTGCGCTGGTTGCCAGGGGCTGGGAATCAGCTGGATTCAGCAGGATTTTCTCAGGTGTGTTTCTGCAGGTAGCAGACATTCCTGCAGCAATCTAGAAGCTGAGCTCTAATTTCAGGGTGGTGGGGACGCTTCCAGTCACCTTCAGAGGGGGACCCAGGTGCATGCAGCTGAGTATCCCCTCAGATGAATTTTCACACGCCCACTAGCGCCTGCCTACTCATGTGGAGAGTCTTTATTGTCACTTGCCTCCGGGGAGATTTTTACAGCCCAACCTGTCCACTGCCATCTTCAACTCCTCAAGACAAGTCTTTTGAAATAAGCCAGTCAGAAAAAAAGAAAGCCTACTGGAATTGTGGGATGTCCTTATACAAACAAATATTTGCATTATAAGTATTTAAAGGGAGAAGAGATAAAGAAAGTCACAGAAATTGTATTTAACAAAATGACCTCTGAGAATAACTCAAGGTTTGAGAGACATATAAGCATCTAGATTCATGAAGCTCAAAACATTCAAAACAAATTCAGCCCCAAAATTGTCTTCATGACACACTACAATCAAATGGTCACAGCTGATGCTGAGCTCCAAGATGGTGCTGAACAGGGGCAGGCTGGGGTCAATGCCAGGATCAGGGGGTGAGCAGGCTCTGCCAGGGGCTGCAGGGACCACTTCAGCAGGTGGTGTCCTCGAGGCTCAGCCCACCACGTGGCACGCCGACTCTCTCCGAGGTGCCACCGCCCACAAGCCAGCAGCTGCAGGACATCTCCTGCAGATAATCGGCCACCCTGCTGGGGGGCTTGGTGAGATGGGTGAAGCCCCCACCTGTGGCCAGCTACACCTCAGGCGAGCAAGCAGAACTCCATAATTTCTTAATTCATTCTGTGTCCACAAACATGGAGGCTTTTTTACATAGCTTGACCATTGTGATAAATTCTTCAGTGAACGCAGGGTAAAAGATACTTTGAGATGCTGATTTTACTCCCTTTGGCTATATACACAGAAAGGAGATTGCTGGCTTTATGGAGTTTTTTTTTTTTTTTTTTTGAGTTGGAGTCTCACTCTGTCACCCAGACTGGAGGGCAGTGGCCGCTCCCGGCCACCGCAGCCTCAACCAACTGGGCTCCAGTGATCCTTCAGCCTCAGCCTTCTGAGTAACCAGAATTACAGGCATGCACTACCATGCCTGGCTGATTTTTTGATTTATTGTAGAGATGAGGTCTCGCTGCCCAGGTGGGTCTCAAACACGTGGGCTCAGGCAATCCACTCACCTCAGCCTCCCAAAGGTGCAGAATTACAGACTGAGCCACTGTGCCCGGCTAGATTTTTTTTTTTGAGTTGGAGTCTCACTCTGTTGCCCAGACTGGAGTGCAGTGGCCACTCCCGGCCACCAGCCTCGAACTCCTGGGCTCAGGCAATCTTTCCACCTCAGTCTTCTGGGTAGCCAGAATTACAGGCACGCGCTACCACACCCAGCTAATTTTTTTGATTTATTGTAGAGATGAGGTCTCACCAAGTTGCCCAGGTGGGTCTCAAACCCGCAGGCTCAGGCAATTCACTCACCTCAGCCTCCCAAAGCACGGGATTACTGGCTGAGCCACCGAGCCCGGCTATGAAGATGTTTTTAATTTTCTGATTTATTTTTCTGATTGACTAAGACTATTATGCCCCTCTAGTAATTTTTTGAACTGAGTAATTAAGTACCAAAGTATCTATTAGGATGTTTTTATAGTTTTATTTCTTCATTGATAATCTGATGCTCTTCATATATTATTTTCCTATTTTTTTAGTCTGTCTGTGTCCTATTTCACTTATTAAGCATGTTTAAGATGGTTATTTTGTGCTATTTGTCAGATAATGCATAGATTTTTGTTGTTGTTGTTGCTCTTGTTGAGTTGGAGTCTCACACTTGTTGCCCAGGCTGGAGTGCAGCAGCACACTCATGGCCACCACAGCCTTGACCTGCTGGGCTTAGGCAATCCTTCTGTATCAGCCTTCCAAGTAGTTGAAACTACAGACACATGCCACCATGCCCGGCTAGCATTTTTGTGATTTTATTGTGGAGACAAGGTCATGCCAAGTTATCCTGGCTGGTCTCGAACCTGCAGACTTGGGAACCCTCTTGCCTTGGCCTCCCAAAGTGCTGGGATTACAGACTGAGCTACCATGCCCAGCCAATGTATACATTTTTATTTTCTTAGGGTGAATTTCTGGAGAATTATTTTGTTCCTTCATCTGGAATATGTTTTCTGGAGCTACATATATATATATACACATACATACCTTGGGATCATTTCTTGAGATCTGGAGATGTAAAATGCAGCTGCCTAGAGAGGTGTGGTGGCCAGTGCTTGTGGTTTCAGCTAATTGGAAAGCCGAGGTTGAAGGATCACCTAAGCTCAGCAGGTCAAGGTTGCAGTGGAAGTCAGCATGCCACTGCACTCCTTTGAGAGTCACAAAAATTAAATGCAGCTGGTTTATCCAGTAATTAAAACTCTGGCTTTGTACAATCGAAGGCTGATGATGGTCAGCTAGGCTATAGAATCTGGTGATTCTCAAATATGTTCTCAGGATGTATTGACTCTAGACTTACATATTTTTTTTAATTCAAGAATTGTCCTGATTTTCAGATCTCATAATCTTTTGTTTTGCCAGTATACTCGCTGTGGTATTGCAGCTATTCTGGTGCTGTAACAAGCATTCACCTTTCTTCTCTTTAGACACAAACCTGTCATCCACAATACTCCATCATTTTCTTCCTTGTTCCAAGTCAAGGGTGACAAAGTCCAGAAATCACACATCTCCAGAAAAAGCAAAAATTTTGAACACATGATCACTGTTGCAGTCCTCACCTGAGGGAGATAACTGAGAGTTGGAAGATTTCTCCTGAGCCCATTATGGTTTCTGAGAAAGAGGAGGGCATGTGGCCATAACTGGTCACCTTTCTGGAGAAAAGGGAACAGTCCTGTAATAGAAAAGGAGAGAAGACAACAGTCATATCATCAAGTAGATGGGAATACTAATGCAGATGTCACAGATGAGAGGTCCAAATGTCAAAGAAGAAGCCACAATTTAAAATGTGAATTGGGAAGCTCTGCTCCAATGAGAATAATTTTTGGCTGCCACAGGGAGATCTCTTTTTGCATATGTTCTTCAATTCTACATCTTCTGTTTCCTTTTCAATGTGCTTTCAGCACTTTTACAGTGAAAGCCTCATGTCTTCTGTTGGAAAGCATGACATGACTACTCTTCCATTTCTTTGCATGTTTGAGGAAATTCTGAACACATTTCTAGGGACTGCTATTTTCAGCCTTTTGAAAAGTTCTGTGGGCAGGCACAGTGGCTCAAGCTTGTAATCCCAGCACTTTGGGAGGCCGATGTAAGGGGATTGCCTGAGCCAATGGGTTCAAGACAAGCCTGGGCAACATGGTGAGACCTCATCTCTACAATAAATCAAAAAATTAGCCGAGCGTAGTAGTGCATGCCTGTAGTTCCAGCTACTTGGAAGACTGAGGCAGAAGGATATCCTGAGCTCAGCAGGTCTATGCTGGGATGGCCATGAATGTGCCACTGAACTCCAGCCTGGGTAAAGAAGTGAGACAGACTCTGAAAAAAAAACAAAGATCTGTTTACCTCAAGCATCAGAATTATATAAGGGGAGTAGGGGAGTTATTGGGATTTGGTTTAGAAATCCCAAGAGCACTAGGGGCAGGCATATCACATGTTTTCTGCATTTTAATGTCCCATTTTTTTAATTTTCTTGAGTCCTCACTCTGTCACCCACACTGAAGTGTAGTGGCATGTTCACAGCCACCACAGCCTTGATCTGCTGGGCTCAGGTGATCCTTCCATCTCAGTCTTCCAAGTAGCTGGAATAAGTGTGTGCCCCCATGCTCAGCTAATTCTGATTTATTGTGAGGCAATATCTCACCAAGTTGCTCAGGCAGATCTGATACTCCTGGGTCCAGCTATCTTGTCACCTCAACCTTCCAAAGTTTTGAAATTACAGACATGAGTCCATGTACCAGGCTATATAAAATCTAGTTCTTTGGAGATTTCAAACATGATCCTCCAGGAATTTTTTGAATTGGAGTCTCACTCTGTCACCTAGGCCGGAGTGCAGTGGTACACTAACAGCCACCCCAGCATCGATCTGCTGGGCTCCAGTAATCCTTCTGCCTTAGCCTTCCAAGTAGCCAGGACTACAGGCATGTGCTACCTCACCCGGTGGTCTCACCAAATTGCTTGGGCTGATTGAGTAATTTTTTTCATAGCACAAAATATTACATTGAATTGAAGATAATCTAATCTTTTATTACATTAAAATTTCTTTTTCTTAGTATAAACTAAGCTTACAAATTTAAATTGTATTTACCTAAATATCTCTTCCGTATAATAGTATAACGTATCTATTTACCTAATTGAATTCTTAAAAAAACTAATGTCGCAAGGTGAAATTAAAACATTGCCAATCTTGAACAGTTATAATTCTATAAGAAAGTGACTGGTAGTAGTGAAAAACTGCCAGGGTGGGGGTGGGATTGACAGTTGAGGGAAACTATCAGAGGAGTGAGGGGCACACCTCATCAGCAAGGAACCTGCATAATGAACATTAGTATACCTAACCATGCATTGTACCCCACATCGTTAAAATAAAACATTTAAACAATTGCCAAACATATAGTGAATTCCCTATTGTTACCTGTTTAATTTAAAGGTATCATCTTACAATTTTGTCTTTTTTAGTACAAAAAAGTAATAGGGCTAGGTTTCATATAATTTCGCTTTTTAATTTGCAGTATGTTGGCTTACCTGTAATTTTAGTTTGAAAAGATCTGAAATGCCATCGTTGAATTTACATATTGAATAAAAAGTGAATTAGATAATTGGTAAGCCCCCAAATTTAATGTTTTTAGGTTTAAGTTTTTTGCTTGTAAATACTTTTCATTAGCATTTCCATCCACTTTCTCAACCTGTACGTGTATAATAGTATCAAATATTCTCAGAGGTTGATTTATTTGTCAGTGTTTCATACCATATTTTATAATACTCATGTTGTCTCCAGTATTTAGAAACTAAGCTTTTTTTCAATAAAGGATAACTTGCTGCTTTTCCTTTTGTGAAAATAACAGCAGTATACAATATAATTTGCAGGTTTTTGTACTATCATTTAAATGGTTATTCCTTAAAATTTTCTCCTGAAAACATTTTATAAGTAATTATATTTTATTCTGAAATGTTAATGCTTTTTCCATGCATAAAGGACTTCATGGACAAACAAGATTACATACTGGAGGGAAATCCTACAAATATGAAGAATGTGACAAAGTGTTTAATTGGTACTCAAATTTTATTCAGCATCAGAGTGTCCACACTGAAAAGATATCCTACAAATGTGAAAAATGTGACAAAGTCTTGTGCACTAAAAAAGGATTTATTGGACATATGAGGATCCATACCGGAGAGAAACCCTACAAATGTGAAGAATGTGGCAAAGCCTTTTCCATTAAGAGAGGATTTATTGAAAATATGACAATCGAGCTGGACTCGGTGGCTCAGCCTGTAATCCCGTGCCTTTGGGAGGCTGAGGTGAGTGGATTGCCTGAGCCCGCAGGTTCGAGACCCATCTGGGCAGCGAGACCTCATCTCTACAATAAATAAAAATGAGCCGGTCGTGGTAGCGCGCACCTGTAGATCCAACTACTTAGAAGGCTGAGGCAGAAGGATTGCTGGAGTCCAGCAGGTCGAGGCTGCGGTGGCTGGGAGCGGGCACTACACTCCAGTCTTGGTGACATAGTGAGACTCCAACTCAAAAAAAAAAAAAAAAAAGAAAGAAAATATGACAATCCATACTGGAGAGAAACCCTACAAATGTGAAGAATGTGACAAAGTCTTTAGTAGGTACTCAAATAATATTCGACATCAGAGAGTCCATACTGGAGAGAAACTGTACAAATGTGATGAATGTGGCAAAGTCTTTTCCATTAAAAGAGAATCTATTGAACATATGACAATCCACACTGGAGAGAAACCCTACAAATATGAAGAATGTGACAAAGACTTTTATTGGTACTTAAGTTTTCATCAGCATCAAAGTCCAAACTGAAAAGAACCCTTACAAAAGTAAAGAATGTGCCAAAGTCTTGTGCACTAAAAAAGGATTTATTGGACATATGAGGATCCATACTGGAGAGGAACCCTACAAATGTGAAGAATGTCACAAGGGCTTTAGTTACTCAAATCCTTTTTGACATCAAAGAATCCATACTGGAGAGAAACGCCACAAATGTGAAGAATGTGACAAACCCTTGCACTCTTATACAGGAGTTGCTCAACACAAGAGATCCACCCTGAAGAGAATTCCTACAAATGTGAAAAATGTGACAAAGCCTATCAATGGCACTCATCTTACTCAACATGAGAAAAGTCATGCTAGACGGAGACCCTGCAAATATAAAGAATGAGGCTGGGCTTGGTGGCTCAGCCTGCAATACCAGCACTTTGGTATGCTGAGATGTGTGGATTGCTTGAGCCTGTAGGTTAGAGACCAGCCCGGACTACTTGGCGAGACTTTGTCTCTACAGTAAAGAAAAATATTAGTGAGGCATGGATAGGTCTGGCTACTTGCAAGGCTGAGGTGGAAGGACTGCTGAAGACCAGCAGGCCAGTGCTGGGATGGTCTTGAGTGTGCTACTACACTCCAGTCTGAGCTACACAGTGAAACTCTGACTCAAAAAAAAATGTAAAGCATGTGGCAAAATCACAGTTACTCCCACTTTTCTCAGCAAGTTTTTTTTTTTTTTTTTTTAGTTGGAGTCTCACTCTATTGCCCAGACTGGAGTGCAGTGGCCGCTCCTGGCCACCGCAGCCTCAACCTGCTGGGCTCTGGCTATCCTTCTGCCTCAGCCTTCCAAGCAGCTGGAACTACAGGCACGTGCTACCACACCCGGCTCATTTTTTTTATTTATTGAAGAGATTAGTTCTCACCAAGTTGCCCAGGCGGGTCTTGAACCTGCGGGCTCAGGCAATCCACTCACCTCAGCCTCCCAAATGCACGGGATTACAGGCTGAGCCACCGAGCCCGGCTACAATTAGCTAAATTATCTGCTTACATATTAAGTAGATCAGAAGATTGATTTTTCATTTGAGAGGCATAAGTATATTCCATGTATACTTTTGTTTTTGCATTGACAGAATTTGAGGAATTTTTTCAAAGAGCAAATATAATGTATGTAACTCAAATCACATGATGCTATACCTTCATTGCTTGTGTTTATGTAGAAGCATGTGATCAATTGCTTGTAAAATAGAACATGACAGATGCTTCTAGGTGAGCATTATTCTTCTCTTTTGTGTGGATATTGAAGGACTTCGAAATGCAAAATGCATTAAAAGGTCTAAGTGGAGACGTTCCTTATGGCTCATGTTGAGCAGTATTTAGTCTTGCATGAGTTAGGTTCTCAAGGTTACACTTTTGGTGACTGAAATAAAAGACAAACATTCAGCATTTTAGAAATCAAGTGCCTTGCCAATTTCATATGGAAAAAAATGAGGGCAGTTCATTGATATCCTGATGCTAAAGTATAAGTAGAGAACTTTTGACAGACATCAGAGAAAAGATAATCGCTGTCTGAAATTGTGTATCCTTTAAATTTATGTTTAGCAAATAGTCTCAGTTTGAGAACTGAAGCAAGGTGAACTCTCATGTACATCACCCTAACAGAAGTAGAGAAATGATTTTTAAAAGTTTATAATCTGGGCAAAGCCAGTAGCTTATGCCTGTACATCCCGATACTTTGAGAGACCAAAGCTGTAGGACTGCTTGAGCCCAGAAGTTCAAGGCCATCCCAGGCAACATATTGGGAGACCATCTGAACAAAAGGAAATCACACACCTGAAAAAGTTTGTGACCTGTTTTTACTAGTAACATATAGAAAACCCTGGAATGTTTATTTAGACGATGTGACCTTAATTTGCTTTATAAAGATAATGTTTTATTTAATTATTCATTTTGAGTCAGAGTCTCATTTTGTCTCCCAGGCTGGAGTGCAGTGTTATGCTCTCGGCTACTGCAGCGTTGACACACTGGGCTCAGATCCTTCTCCCTCAGCCTTCCAAGTAGCCTGAACTACAGTGGTGTGTACCATGCCTGGCTAATTTATTTTATTGAATCAATGAGGTCTCGCCAAGTTGCCTAGGCTGGTCTTGAACACATGGGCTGAGGCAATCCTGTCATCTTGGCCTCACAAAGTTTTGGGATTACAGGCTTGAGCTATCTTGCCCATCTGAGAATATTTTATAATGCATTAAAGACTTTTGGGTACAAAATGAAATATTTTCCTACCACTATTCTTAACCATGCCTTCTTGTTCAAGATTGTAGAGAAATGATTGTATATCGAGTAACTTACGAACTAATGTCTTAGTAATCTTTTCCCCAAGGGTTATATATACATAAATATATATAGTTACTGGGTCGTAATAAAGATTACACAGAAGCATAATCATAATAAAAGAATTTCTGAAATCTGAATGTTTTAAAATCATATTTTATATATATATATATTATTTATTTATTTATTTATTTTTTGAGTTGGAGTCTCACTCTGTCACCCAGACTGGAGTGCAGCGGCCACTCCTGGCCACTGCAGCCTCGACCTGCTGGGCTCCGGCAATCCTTCCGCCTCATCCTTCAAGTAGCTGGAACTACAGGTGTGCGCTACCACGCCCAGCTAATTTTTTATTTATTTTAGAGATGAGGTCTCACCAAGTTGCCTAGGTGGGTCTCAAACCCGCCGGTTCAGGCAATCCACTCACCTCAGTCTCCCAAAGCACTGGGATTACAGACTGAGTCACCAAGCCTGGCTCATATTTTATATTTTTATGTACAAGTTAGACTTCTCTCAGCCTAAAAGTCAGATACAGACTCATGGAAGTGGAGTTTGTATGTGAGAATGTGTGGCTTCCTAAGGAGGAAATGACCTTATAGGAAAAAAACTATTTTAAAATCTGAAAGCACATCTTTTTTCTGTGCTCCACATTGAATTTTCATTCACTAAAATCTAAAGTCTTCTGGTTTGGAATCTCACTATAGAAATTTTCTTTTTTACTTGCCTGTTATTCATACATGACCTGATATAGGACTTACTGTTCCATATCTAGAAATTGTTATTTGGCCTACTTAGAAATTTCAAGAACTTTTGTAAATGAAATTTAATGGTGTTCAGAAATCATTATGACAATGTACATCACAGTGGATGTGTTTAGTTACATATTAAAATTAGTTCATTCCATTTTTTTCTTCACAACTTGAAAACATCTTGAAGATATTTTGGACTTATAGTTCCTTTCACATTGTATGTTCTTTGTTTTGTTTTTTTGTTGTTGTTGTTGTTTGTTTTTAGTTGCCATTTCACTCTTGTTGCACAGGCTGGAATGCAGTGTATGTTCACAGCCACTACAGCCTCGACCGGCTGAAAACGAGATGATCCTTCCACCTCAGCCTTTCTTTTTTTTTTTTTTTTATTTGAGTTGGAGTCTCACTCTGTCGCCCAGACTGGAGGGCAGTGGCCGCTCCCGGCCACCGCAGCCTCGACCTGCTGGGCTCCGGCGATCCTCCCGCCTCAGCCTTCCGAGTAGCCGGAATTACAGGTGCGCGCTACCATGCCTGGCTGATTTTTTGATTTATTGTAGAGATGAGGTCTCGCTGCCCAGGTGGGTCTCAAACCCACGGGCTCAGGCAATCCACTCACCTCAGCCTCCCAAAGGCACAGGCTTACAGGCTGAGCCACCGAGCCCGGCCCACCTCAACCTTTCAAGGAGCTGGAACTACAGACACACGCAACCATGCCCCACTTCTTTTTGTGATTTGTTGTAGAGACAAGGTCTCACCAAGTTGCCCAGGCTGGTCTCAAAATCCCCGGGCTCCTGCAGTCTTCTCGCCTTGGCCTCTCAAAGTGCTGGGGACTACAGGCTGAGCAAGTGCACCTGGCCTGTAAAATTTATAAAGTTGATTTTATAGACTTTATTGGGACAATATGCTTAGGTGAAAACTTTGGAATCTCTAAATCAAGAAATTTTTTTTTTACTCTGTTTTGTCATTTATACCAAGTGAACAAACACAAGACAATGCTAGTTGTGTAATAAGTACTTTATAATTAGCCATAAATCTTCCTCTTAGAGTAAGTTTGTGGCCCTAGGTAAGATATGGAAAATACCCCAAGAGAAGAAATGGCATTGATTCTACATGTGGATTTGACATAAACAATCTATTAACATATTTTGTATTTTATGCATTATATATACAGTATTTTTAAAATAACAAGCAAATTATCACAGAAAGAGTAAACCACATATTGCATGCTCACATGTATATGTCACAGCTAAACACTGGGTCCCTGCAGACACAAAGATGAGAATAGCAGACATTGGGGACTTGGGAAAGCAGAGAGAGGGAGAAAAGAGTTGAAATCTGCTAATTGTGCACCATCTTCACTATTTGGTGATGGATTCAACTGAAGCCTACACCTCAGCATCACAGAATGTACCCATGTAACAAACCCTCACAGTTACCCACAGAATTCAAAAATGAGAAAATCATAAGGAAGAAAAAGATGTATTTCCTATTCATTAAATTAAGATGGATCATCAAGTTTTTCATCCTTGCCATCTTCACATTTAGTACCTGAAGATGAAGAGGAAGAGGAGGGTTGGTCTTGCTGTTGGTGACAGAGGTGGAAGAGGAGTTGAAGTGCAGGCAGGAGAGGTGGAACTTTTTATGTAACATTACAAAACCACATCTTTTTGTCAGCCACTTTTGCATTTTCATTTCTCTAAAACTGTTTCTATATGGTACAAATACTAACACTATTTGCTTTAGTTGGAATTCCCTATTGTTGATGGGTCCATGTTAAAGGTCAGGCATGGTGGCTCATGTTTATAATCCCCACACTTTGGGAGGCCAACATGGGAAGATTGCCTGGGCCCACGGGTTCGAGACCTGCCTGGGCAACTTGGTGAGACCTCACATCTACAATAAATACAAAAATTAGTCCAGTGTGGTTGTGCACACCTCTACTTCCATCTACTTGGGAGGCTGAGGCAGAAGGATCACCTGAGCCCAGTAGGTATAGGCTGTGGGGTCATGAGCATGCCCCTGTACTCCAACCTTGGTGACAGTGAGACTCTGACATATATATACACACATATATATGTAATATTATTAAATATAAAAGAAGTAAAAAGACTCCAGTAATCAGAACTCTTCTGTCAGCTTGTGTTATGCCAATTTGTTTTCTCCCATACTGCATACTGTGTCTTGTTGTTGTTGCTGGAGTCTCAGTCTCACTGTGTCACCCAGGCTGGAATGCAGCAGCATGCTCATGGCCATTGCAGCTTCCACAGGGCAGGATCATGCAATCTTTCTACCTTAGGTTCCTGAGTAACTGGAATTGCAGGCAAAGATCACCATGTCCAGCCAGTTTTCTAAGTTATTGTATTGATGAAGTTTCTCCAAGTTTCCAAGGCTGGTCTTAAACACTTGGACTCAGGCAATCCTCTTACCTTGGCCTCCAAAATGCTAGGATTACAGGCATGATCCACCATTCCCAGCCTCTACTATGTCTTATTTTTAATCACCTGGAACTATGTTGGAAGCTCTCATCTCTCAAGTCATCTGCTAAACTCTAGTGTGGTGCTTCTTCGCTCTTGAATGTATTCAAGATCCTTATTTTGGTACCCTTCCCACTTTTTTTATTTTAGTCATAAACAAAATCACTTTTTATAATTGCCTTGATTAGCTCTGGAGTGACCAATAGCTCATATAGAGACATTAGAATCACATGTGTTAATCAAAATCACAACAATTTCCCTGCCCATATAGAAGCAGGAGGTGGTCAAAAAATTACTAAATCCTGCAGTGCATACCACAGCTAATTTTATACTTTTATAATTTAATACTTCATCTTCACATTTGTTTACAATTTTCTCAACTATTTATTGTGCCATGTATAATTTGAAAGTGAATAAATGTTAAGTTTTGTATGTTAGATTTGTATGTTTGTTTTTTGAGTGGCTTCTCACTCCATTGCCCAGGCTGGAGTGCAGTGGCACACTCATGGCCATCCCAGCATTGACCTACCTGGCTCTGGTGATCCTTTCATCTCAGCCCTCCAAGAAGCCAGAATGAGCACACACTACCACACCCAGCTAAGTCTTTATTTTTTAATTATTTTGGAGATGAGGTCTTACCAAGTTGTCTGGGTTGGTCTCAAACCTGCGACCTCAGACAATCTACTTGTCTCATCCTGCTAATGTGCTGGGATTACTGGCTGAGACTCCCAGCCTGGCCAGATTTGTATATGTTTTATTTTAGTAAATGGAAAAATAGAGTTTGATATACACAGACCTATATTTGATGTGTTCATGACATGTTAACTTGTGATACCAAATAGCTTCAAGAAATAGGTTTGACTCTGAAAAACAAAATAATTAGCAATACACTAAACAAAAAGTTTCACTAAAGAGCATTTGTCAGAGTTCTGTACCTGATTATCAACCACTATGGGTGACTGAGAGCTGTGTAGAAAGTTTGAAAGTGATCTCAGATACCATTTTAGGGTTTCACAGTAGATGTTCTTTACAAAAACTGGATCTGATTTATAGGCACTACCCACTGGTCCTGAATCATTATCTAGGCAGTGGGTTCCTGAAGCTGCTTTTTGTTTTCCCTCCCTCCCCAGAGAGACTGAGTTGAGAATTTGAAAGTTTACATGTTGAAAAGTTTGTTAATCATTAACTCCTAAAAGTTTTATGTTCTAACACAAGATTACAGGCCAATGTAAATGTGACTCTTTTAGCCAAAGTAATAGTCCGAAGACCTTAAGAGGTAAAAACCTTGCTTTTTGTTGCAGGAGGTTTATTCATAAACAACAAAAACTACACAGCAGGGGGCTAAATGAATCTATCTCTCCCCACCCTCCATGGTATTCAGAAGAAATTGTTTTGGAGGCTTGAAAGAGCCAGGGATGAAGCTTGAGTGAGAGTTATTTTTAGGGTGTTAAAGGCAGCATATATTGGAGATTATCGAGAGGCTCATGTTTTGGCCTCTGAGTAGCCTCATAGAGAAGTTTAGCTGCAGTTCTACATGCCCGCTGTGTGAGGACTGCAGGCCGTGTGCACTCCTTGTCCCACCAAAACCCTGCTGCTGTTGAGTTCCTGCCACCATCTCACAAAGGGGAGTGTGGAGATGGATTTGTAAGGCAGGATGGTTGGGCAGTGGGGACAGTGTGATGGTCATAGTGCACCTCACCCTGGTTCACTTGGGGTGAGCTCATCCTCCCCGTCGCTGAGCAGCTTAAAGTCTTCTTAACCCAAGCCAAGTCTCTCCAGAACTCTGGCCTTCTCAGCCCAGGGTGCACCTGCTTCCTAAACCATTGTAGGGGTGCTGATGTCCCAGACACTCTGCTCTCTCCAGTGGGATCCTAGTCCAGATGCTTTGGGAGAAATCCCTGCCTGGACCACACATAGCCTCACAGTTTTTCTGGGAGAAACAGGCTGTGGCAGCCTGGAAATATTACCTTCACTGATGACTTTTTTGCGGATGTGGGAGTTGAAGCATGAGGGAGTGAAATTATTGGGTCCCTTGGGATCTGCTAAGAGCAGATGAGAAAACCCCACTCTCCTGGCACGTGTCTAGCAAGTCATTTTTACCATCCCATTTCAGCAGACCTGGAATCAACTTGAAGCTGATGGTGCTTCAGGCATTTCACACTTGATTTCAATGGACTCAACTGAGGCCTGACAGGACAGTGTCTCAGACAGATGGTGACCAGACCCCTCAGGAAGAGATAATGTTGCATCCTTTGGGCTACAACTTTCAAGGTGAGAGGCACTTGCAGTACATTTGCAACCCATCACTTTAGCATCTTTGCTTTGCTTTTTTGTTTGAGTTTGAGTCTTACTGTGTCAACCAGGACGGAGTGCATTGGCACACTCATAGCCAGTGAAGACTCGATCTGCTGGGCTCAGGCAATCCTTCCACCTCTGCCTTTCATGTAGCTGGAACTACAGGTGCCCTACCATGCCTGGCTAATTTTTGGATTTATTGTAGGGACAAGGTCTCACCAAGTTGCCCAGACTGGTCACTCACTTTGGCTCCCAAAGTGCTGGGATTATACTGAGCCACCCAGCCCAGCCAGCATCTCTGTTTTAGATGAAAGACTTGTCACCCACAGCAGTGAGAAATGTGCCTACCTCCTAGAGCACGTGTTGAATTTTTCTGTCTGGACAATGGAAACCTCTGGGACCACTTCTGCTTTCATGTAACCTCCTAATAATTGATGTCCCTGAATTTTCATGACCTCCCAGACAAGTATTTTGTTTCCTCAAGGACCTAGCTCTCATGTTGCTACACCTAATGTCCAAAAACCTGGGTATTAATCTACATGAAAATAAAACATTGTTCATATCACACATTCCAATGGGTTTTATTTGTGATTCTCAAACATGAAATGCTATGAAACAACTGCAAAACATGGTCAAGGAAATGGGATCCTATTACTGAACTTTGTGAAAAAAAATTTACCTCTTCCAGATTAATTACATGTGAGCTCATCAGCACCTTTGTAAAAATAATAGTAATAATAAATATGGCTTCCTTAAACATGGCTAGATGAGAAATTATAGGGAGACAACAGCACAATACTAGCACTCTTCATGTTTTAAATAGGGCCTGAGGAGACAGTCTGTTTGGTCAAGCACATGAATCCCTTCTGTGTCCCTTACTTTTCTCATCCTACTCCTTCTTGTCCTCTCTGCAGGTGTGGGTTTCTGATTACACTTTCCCACAGGTCTTCTATAAGGATATTGTAACATGAGGGTACATTTTTTTTTTTTGAGTAGGAGTCTCACCTGGTCACCCAGGCTGAAGGACAGTAGCATGCCCCCAGTCACCACAGCCTCGACATGCTGGGCTTAGGTGATCCCTCCACCTCATCCTTCCAAATAGCTGGAACCTCAAGCACATGCCACCATGCGTGGCTAATTTTTTTGATTTATTATAGAAATTGGCTCACACCAAGTTGCCCAGACTGGTCTCAAACCCATGGTCTCAGGCAGTCCTCTCACCTTGACCTCCCAAAATGCTGGGATTATTGGTGTGAGTCACTGTGCCTGGCCATAATAAAAGTCTTTTATTGCATTCTTTCTCTCCAAATTCACTATCTTTTTTTTTTTTTTTAGTTAGATTCTCACTCTGCTGTCCCAGATAGAGTGCAGTGGCACACTCATGACGGAATGGACAGACTGAGAGAAGGAAGCCATTTTTTACCCTTTTTTTTTGAGTTTGAGTCTCACTCTGTTGCCCAGACTGGACTGCAGTGGTATGCTCCCAGCCACTACAGCCTCGATCTGCTGGGCTCTGGCAATCTTTTCACCTCAGGATTCTAAGTAGCTGGAACTATAGGTGTGTCTACAAAACCCAGATAATTTTTGATTTATTGCAGAGACAAGGTCTTGTCAAGTTGCCCAGGTGGGTCTTGAATCTGCAGGCTCAGGCAATCCACTCCCCCTGGCCTCCCATAATGCTGGGATTACAGGCTGAGCCACCTAGCCTGGCCTATATGTTCTTATGCCCAAAGACTATGATGGGAAAGTGGAGACTATGTCCTGGAGAAATGCATTTTTTATCTTGTTCCTAAACCCTAACATAATGAGGAGAAAGTAGAAGCTATATCCTGGAGAAATCCATTTTTCATCTTGTTCCTAAACCTTAATACAATATATTTTGGAGAAATGCATTCTCTAGGTAAAGATTAACTTTGTCAACTTTGTCTTTTCAGAAACACAGATCCATACTTTTCAGAAACACAGACTCCTTAAGGTTGATTGGTACTGGCCTATTGTAATTTGTCTTTTTAGAAACTCAAATTTCTGAAGCATGATCAGTATCGACCCATTGAATACCCACTGCATGGTGACAAGGACCCCCCTCAGGGTCTCCAAGACATCTACAAGAGGTCAATGAGTCACAGCAGTCACATCTACCTTATTGCAACATCTCCAGGGGAAAGGATTTAAGCCAGGGCCAAAGGTACTATGGGGCCACACTCATCTAGAGTGTAGGTACACTTTCTGTGTGTGAAAGGTAAACCTTTCTTTCACCTTTGTGTGTTGTGAATTTTGCATTACTGAGTTCTCTGATTACTAGCACACACCTCGGGTGGTGCTGCACCCATCCTTCCATCCACCTTCACCCTTCCTACCCTAACAGTGGCTACCCTAGTGTTGACTTCCTGGACTCCAGAGATCCCTCTGCCTTAGCCTTCCAAGTAGCTGGAACTACAGGTGCATGATACAACACTGGTATAATTTTGATTTATTGTATAGACGAGGTCTCACCAAGTTGCCCGGGCTGGTCTCGAGTACACGGGCTCAGGCAATCTGCTTACCTTGGCCTTCCAAAATACTGGGATTACAGGCTGAGCCATTAAGCCTGGCCCACTGTCTTCTTAGATGGAAGTATTGTTAGCAGGTTCATGTCTATTCTTCTGAATATTTTCTATAAATTTATAAATACATATATAGTTTTTTTAACATAAATTAGAGTATATACTACACTTTCTATTGTATCATATTTCAAGATATATATTTTTGAGATATTTCTGTTCTGGTGCACTTGATTCCAACTTACTATTTTTAATTCATTAAGTATACTCTGAAGAATGGGTACATTATTTTCTATTATATGTTTAACAGTTCATTCTTTGAGAGAAATTTAATTTACTTTTAGTGTCACTATTATACAAAATACTGCAGTAAGATCCTTGTACATGCTGAGTGTGGTGGCTCATGCCAGTAATCCCAGCACTCTGGAAGGTAGAGGCAAGAGGATTGCCTGAGCTCAGGGGTTTGTGGCCAGTCTGGGCAACATGGCAACTCCTTGTATGTGGAATAAATTTAAAAATTAGCCAGGTTTGGTGCACATGTATGTGGTCCCAGCTCCTTGGAAGGCTGAGGTGTAAACATCGCCTGAGTCCAGCAGGTCCAGGCTGCAATGGTCATAAACATGCCACTACACTACAGCCTGGGTGACAAAGAGTGAGACTCCAACTCAACAACAAACAAAAAAATCCTCCAAGTGTGTATTTTAAAATACTTATAACACTTCTTTCTGTTAATTTAAAAATAAGGTTTTTGACTGTTTAAAGCAAAATGTATAATTCTGCATTGTGAGGTTTTAAATATTCAGATTGAAAATTCATAAAAGTACCACAGAAGATAGAATGGGGTAAAGTGAGCTGTTTTGTAGCACATGTACTATATTTTACATATCCATAATAGTACAGTATTAACTCTAAGTAAATTATGATAGATACCTATTGTAATCCTTGGATCGGACACTAAAAATGCAAAGATAGGACATTTGAATTCTAATACAAGTGCCGGGCTCCATGGCTCAGCCTGTAATCCCATGCTTTGGGAGGCTGAGGTGAGTGGATTGCCTGAGCCTGCGGGTTCGAGACCCGCCTGGGCAACTTAGCAAGACCTTATCTCTACAACAAATCAAAAAATTCGCCAGGTGTGGTAGCGTGTGCCTGTAATTCCAGCTACTTGGAAGACTGAGGTGGAAGGATCGCCGGAGTCCAGCAGGTCAAGCCTGCAGTGGCCGGGAGCGGCAACTGCACTCCAGTCTGGGTGACAGAGTGAGACTCCAGATGAAACAAAACAAAACAAAACAAAACAAATTCTAATACAAGAATTAAATTTTATGCAAAATGTATTTTTCAAGCATATGCATAGACACTTTAGTTATGATAGCCAAAACAGAAATTACTCAAAAGTCTATCACAGGGAAATAGATGAACAGGTTGTCGATCTTTCATACAATAGAACACTGCTCGGAAACTCAAAGGAGCAAACTCCTCAAGCACACACTTGGTGAGTCTCAGAAACATCATGCTAAGTGACTCAACAGGGCACAGAATAAGACATATTGTATAATTTCAGGCAAAATGAACCTATGTTTAAAAAAAAAACCCAGCAATGTTTTGTCTCTGGTAGAAAAAAAATTGCCTGCCAAGAAATACAAAGGTATTTCTTGGGATTTGTGAAAATATATTCCTAAGAGAGAGGAAGATTTTATGAGTTTATTTGTCAAAATTGTGAGATTAAAATGTGAGCATTTTGATGTCCTTGCTTCATGGCTGGTCTTCAGGTGAGTGAATCTCCATAAAAAAGGAGATGGGCCAGGTGTGGTGGCTTACATCTGTAATCCCAGCACTTTGGGAGGCTGAGGTAAAGGATTTCCTGAGCCCAAGGGTTTGAGACCAGCCCAGGCAAATTGGCAGACATCATCTCTACAATAAATTTTTTAAAAATTAGCTGGGCATGGTGGCATGTGCCTTTAGTTCCAGATACTTGGAAGGCTGAGATGGCAGGATTGCCTGAACCCAGCAGGTTGAGGCTGCTGTGGCCATGAGTGTGCCACTGCACTCCAGCCTGGGTAACAGAGTGAGACTCAAATTCAAAAATAATTTAATTTAATTTAAAAAGTAGATGTGAGGCAGTGGTATACCCATAGACATTTCTGCCTGTAGCTCCTGCTTTCTCTCAGGCATCTTCTCTCCCATTCTTGGTTCCCAGGAGTAACAATGGTAGGAAGAGGGTGTTCCTCTGACTCTGGCAGAAAAGAATGGATCAGGCTCTTTACCTCTCTGAGATCAGGGGAGTGGGAGACCTCCCAACTGCATGCTAATGTGGCAGTCATAGGCAACTTGGGCCTACTGAATAGCTGGAAATAAGCTAATCTAGATGGAGACATGTAGGAAGCTTAATATACAGTGATTTTTTTTTTTTTTTTTTGAGTTAGAGTCTCACTCTGTCGCCCAGACTGGAGTGCAGTGGTCGCTCCTGTCCACCACAGCCTGGACCTGCTGGGCTCCGGTGATCCTTCCGCCTCAGTCTTCCAAGTAGCTGGAACTACAGGCGCACGCTACCACTCCTGGCTAATTTTTTGATTTATTGTAGAGATGAGGTCTTGCCAAGTTGCCCAGGCGGGTCTCAGACCCGCAGGCTCAGGCAATCCACTCACCTCAGCCTCCCAAAGACAAGGGATTACAGGCTGAGCCACCAAGCCCAGCAATGTACAGTGATTTTTAAGGGCAACCCTTTGGGGTCCCCTCCCACTGTGGGAGTTTTTCTGTCCTCTCCATAATTCTGCTTTGATTTTCAAAGATATAGTTCCCAATAGAAACTTCATTAATAATTTTTCTTGATTACATATTAAAATGATACTATTTTGAGTGTGTTGGATTAAGTAAATTATCACAATTAATTTCACTACTTCCTTTCTCTTTTTTGCCAGGACATTTTAAATGACAGAAGAATACCGTTTTCTTTCTGGCAGCGAACATTGCTGCCAGAGAGGACTGCCTCCCTTTTTAAAGCTCAGACTGCCTGCTCATAAGATCAAAAGACTGAAAGGTCATAAAATCTGAAACTGAATATATTGTCTACATATTGTTTCCATTCCTGAATAACATATACCTGTACGAGCTGTATAACTATATATATATTTGTTTGTTTTGTTTTTTGATTTATTGCACAGATGAGGTCTCACTAAGTTGCCCAGGCTCATCTTGAACTCCTAGACTCATGCAATCCTCTCGCCTCGGTTTCCCAAAGTGCTGAGTTTACAGGCTTGAGCCACCACGCCTGGTTGAGCTGTATAAATATTACTTATCAATGGATATACTACTAAAACCATGTTATAAGCAAATGGCCTTGGTCATGACCAGGTGCTAATGCAGGGGGGAACGTCAGTCTCAAAATGTCACGTGCAAAATCCTGACTTTCTTGCCTTATGCAACCCCCATCTGACTGCTGCTTCAGTTACTCCAGCCCAGAGGGGTGGGGTCTGGAGTCTGATCCAATCAGCGGACAGTGGGGTCTGAGACACCCATTCAGGTGCCAGCCGGAAGTGAGGGAGTGGCTTCCAGGCTCAGAACCGGCTTTTGTGTCCCGCACCTGCACACACAGCTGGGTCTTCCCCACTGCTCAGTCCTGAGACCCTGGTGGCCCTGAAGAAAGAAAAGAAAGAAAAGAAAGAAGAAAGAAAAGAAAGAAAGAAAGGAAGGAAGGAAGAAAAAGAAAGAGACCCCTGCCTGATTGGTCCTTAATATTGACCAATTGGAATAGCTACAGCTCACAACTAGTGCTAGTCAATCAGCTTGGACTTAGGTCTATACAAAACACCACGTTTTGATGCCAAAATGGGTCCCCTTTGGGCCCCCTCCCACTATGTGAACTTTCTCACTTTCTGACTCACTGTCCGTGTACCTCATTCTTCCTTGGCATGAGACAAGAACCTCAACCCTGAAGAGTTGCAGAAGATCATTGGAGTCTAACAGCCATGCACCCGAGACTGACTTGCCAGGTCACGAAGCTGACTGAACCAGGAAAGCTGCTGGAAGAAGGCAAGACTCTGAAGCTAGACACACTGGGAGCTAGGCTTGCCAGCCCACTGACCCAGCAACACTCTCAAGGCTTGGCTTGTCAGCCCATTAGAGCCAACACTTCCAGGGCTAGACTTACAAGCCCCTCAAGATGACCCTCTTGGGGGTTGGCTGACAGACCCATTGAGTTGACACTCTCGTAGCCCAGGTCGACTGGAAATATCCACATCAGTGAGACCCGGTCTCTACAAAAATCAAAATAAAAACATTAGCTGGGCCTGGTGGTGTGTACTTGTAGTGTCAGCTACTATGGAGATTGAGAGAGAAGAATAGCCTAAGCCCAGGAAGTGAAGGCTGTGGTGAGTTGTGATTTTTGCCACTGCACTCCTGGGAAACAGAGTAAGACCACAACAACAACAACAAATCAGAATGACATCTTAATTAACATCAAATGCTAAAAACCAATAATTCATATTTAAATTTCTGATGGAAAAAGTACTTTCAACTAAGAATTCTGGGGTGTGGTAGCACGTACCTGTACTTTCGGCTATTTGGAAGGCAAGTCAATGCTGGGGTGGCCATGAGTGTGTCACTGCACTCCAGCCTGGGTGATGGAGTGAGACTCCAGTGCAAAAAAAAAACAAACAAAAAAATTCTGTTACTGCCAAATTGTTACTATGATGAGAACAAATTAAGAACTTTTTAGAATATTCAAGAAATCAGAAAGTTCATGCCAGGCACTCTTTGTTGCAAAGTTCACTAAAGATGTTCTCTAGCAAAACATGATAAATGAGAAATAAAAAACACTAAAACATTGTGTCCAGTGTTCAGGATACACTGCCAGAAACAAGGAAGAAGGGAGGTCTGGAGATAGTGACTCCACCCTAGGCCTAGGAAGATGACACTTGGATGGGAACAGGGAAAGGAGGGCTCTCAGAGGTAAGTTCTTGGATGGGATAATGACAAGACTAAAAGATGTTAAAGGTGTGACTTAAAAAAGAGAAAGAGGATCAGCCAGGCACAGTAGCTCACGCCCATATCCAAGCATTTTGGGAGGCTGAGGTGAGAGGATTGCCTGAGCCCACAGGTTCAAGACAAACCTGGGCAAAAAGATGAGTTCTGGTCTGTAGAATAAATCACAAAAAGTAGTCAGGTGTGGTGGAGTGCATCTCTAGTTCTTGCTACTTGGAGGACTAAGGTTGAAGGATCGCCTAACCTGACAGTTGGAGTCTGTGGTAACTGGGAGAGTGCCACTGAACCACACTTTCTGAAACCATCTTATTTTTTGGGAGAGCTATGGTCTCAAGTAAGATCTATGGGACCTGGAGGGTCCCAGGGGAAATCAAGAGAGATTGGGCATCCCAGGGAGAATGGAGAGGTTCCAGAGTAGAGGTAGTGATTCCAGAGAGAAGATAACAGAGCCACCAAGGTCTCCCTGCACCAGGCAGCCACCAGCACCATGTACTGGGCTTCAAGCTCTGGAGCAGAATGGGGCCTGTAGGGCCAGGACGCAGATGGCTCCCCAGGACATGGACAGCAGCAAACAAAATCATGCCACATGGTAAAAATTGCTCTCCATAACCCATGAGGGCCTGGGACTGGGACCTATGGGAGGACAGAAGGAAGAGGGGCTTGGGAACATTCAGAGGCAACATGATAACACCCAGTGCTGGGGAGTTCATGGGACCGTGGGAACTCTCATTCACTGCTGGTAGGAATGCAAAATGATATAGTCATTTTGGAAGACAGTGAGGCCAGGCCTGGTGGGATGGGCATGGCATGCTGAATCTTCCCAGACATCACTTCCACCCCTGATATGACCCTGATGAAAAGCAGGAATGTGGTGAACACTTCCCTGCCTGGGCTTCCTTTTAGTTATAGACTTCTGTGCACAGCTGGACTGCAGAAGTGGACAGAATAAAATCAACAGAGGCTGGATGTGGTGACCCAAGCCTATAATTCCAGCATTTTTGGAGGCCAAGGCAAAAGGATTGCCTGAGTCTGGGGGTTCATCTCTATAACAACAACAAACAACCAAATTAGTGTGGTGTGGTGGTGCATACCTGTAGTTCCAGCTACTTAGAAGCCTGAGGCAGATGGATTGCCTGAGCCCAGTAGGTCAACAGTGCAGTGGCCATGAGCATGCCACTGCACTACAGCCTGGGTGACTGAGTGAGACTCCAACTCAAAAAATAATAATACAAATTTTAAAATAATAAAATAAAATGAAATCAGTACTGCCCAGGGGGACCCCAATTAGTGGGAAGTGCCCATGGTAGGAGCAGGGTGCAGGGACTGACCCCACCCAGAGTATCCCTTCCAGTCTGACTTCCACCACTAATACTTTTTAAAAAAAATTTTTTTAAAACATATATTTTTAAAAATTGTGGGGTACAGTTAAGGATTAGGTATACAAATATACATTGTTAAGGCACTCTTGCTAATAAGGGGTGTCCCCCCATCCCCAGACAGATATTGACTACCATTAATCCCACCACCCTTGCCCTCCCTGTCCCCCTCTCATAGATTCCCACCACTGTCAATCCTTTTCTTATAGTATTACGATAGATGTTCAATGTCCACTTATGAGTGAGAACATGTGATACTCAGATCTTTATTGCTATGAAGATCACTAAGTATTATAGACTCTAGTTCTTTCCAGGTTGCTGCAAAATTCATGATTTTGTTCTTTCTTATGGCTGCATAGTATTCCATCATGTACATGTACCACACTTTTTTAATCCAGTCCTCTTTTGATGGACAGCATGGTTGGTTCCAGGTTCTTGCTATTGTGAACAATGCTGCGATAAACATACGTGTGCAGGTATCTTTTTTATAGAGTGATTTGAGTTCATCAAGGTATATTCCCAGTTGGAAGATTGCTGGGTCATATGGGAGGTCGATATTTAGAGCATTTAGGAATCACCACACTGCTTTCCACAGAGGTTGTGCTAGTTTATACTCCCACCCACAGTGTATAAGTGTTTCTTTTTCACCATATCTTCTCCAGCATCTGTTATTTTTTGAGTTATTGATAATGGCCATTCTGACTGGAGTTAGGTGGTATATCATTGTAGTTTTAATTTGCATCTTCTTGATGATTAGTGAGGTTGAACTTTTCTTTATGTATCTATTGGCTGCTCGTATGTCTTCTTTTGTGAACTGTCTGTTCATATCTTTTGCCCACTTTGTAATAGGGTTGCTTTTTTCTTTTCAGCACGTTTTGAGTTCCTTGTAGATCCAAGATGTTAGGCCTTTGTCAGACATGGAGTTGTCAAATACTTTTTCCTAGTCTGTGGGCTGTCTTCCTACTCTCTTGATGGTTTCTTTGGCTTTGCAGAAGGTTTTCAGTTTAATGAGGTCCCACTTGTCTATTTTATCTCTTATGGCTCGTGTTTTTTGGGTTTTGTTCAGGAATTGAATGCCAGGTCCAATTTCCATAAGGGTGTATCCTGCATTTTCTAAGGTTCTTATGGTTTAATGTTTTACATTTAGGTCTCTGATCCATTTAGAGTTAATTTTTGTGTATAGGGATAGATAGGGGTCTTGTTTGAGTCTTCTGCATGTGGTCAGCCAGTTTTCCCAGCACCATTTACTGAATACGTTCTCCTCTCCCCAATGTTAGGGGTGGAGGCTTTGTCGTAGAGGAGTTGGTTGAGAAATTGAGGTTTTGCTTCTGGAATCTCAATTCTATTCCATTGGTCTATATGCCTGTTCCTGTAACAATACCAAGCTGTTTTGATTATTGTAGTTTTATTGTAAAGTTTGAAGTCTGACAGTGTGATACCACCTGCTTTTTTTTTCGCTGAGGATTGTTCTGGATATTCTTGGCTGTTTGTGTTTCCATATGAATTCCTGTATTGTTTTTACTAGCTCTGAGAAGAATGTTGCTAGTAATTTGATGGGTATTGCATTAAATCTGTGGATTGCCTTAGGTAAGATGGTCATCTTCACAATGCTGATTCTTCCAATCCATGAGCATGGGACCCACCACTATTTCTACAGCACCTGTTGAAGCTGTCCCTTTTTGGTCTGCACTTCTTTCTAGACACACTCTCCTGGGCCTGTGTCCTGGAGGATGACATGGTGTTGAGGCCCCTTCAGGCCTTCATGACTCCGCTTAGAAGGATACAGTGTTACCTGTCCCCCAGTGGGCTCAAGCCCCAATTTCCCTCCCAAGTCACCCTCTGGGCCAATGAATAGAGGGGAGTGCATGGGCTCCACCAGCCCGTCTCACTGGGCCTTTCATTTTCTGCTTAAGAAGCATTTGAAAACAAATCAGTTGGGCTCCAGGGCAGGTGCTGACCTTGGGTTTACCGGATATGTTTCAGAAACAGGGCAGGGAATGTGTGCTAGACCTCTCCAAGCCCCTCTGCCACCCTCTCCTGCACCTGCTTTGATCAATAAAAGGCACTGGATGACCAGGCATGGTGGCTCAAACCTGTAATCCCAGCACTTTGGGAGGCCAAGCCAAGAGGATCCTCTGGGCTCAGGGGTTCAAGACTAGCCTGGGCAACTTGTTGAGACTTCGTCTCTAAAATAAATTAAAAAATAAGCCAGGTATGGTAGTGCACACCTGTAGTTCCAGCTTCCTGGAAGGCTGAGGCAGAAGGATAGCTTAAGCCTAGTGTTGAGGCTGCAGTGGCTGTGAATGTGCCACTGCCCTCCAGCCTGGGTGACAGAGTGAGATTCCAATTAAAAGAAAAAGGCACTTGAGAGGTCACATTCATCCTTGTAAGCCTATGGCAACAGGGGCTTTTCCCTCCTGAGCACCCTAAGGGCAACGGAACAACATGCTCTAAACCCGGGAGTGAGAAAAATCCATGTCCCAGACTCAGAGAGAATTCAAGAGAGGGCTGAGGTGGAACCACAGCCCAGACCAGGTCCCAGAGTTCAATTGAGTATGGCATGGTCCAGTCCTGGTGTGGAGTGACAGCTTTGGAGGACAGAGGGGTCCAGTGCCTAAGGGCATCGATCTCGCCCATAGTGGAGACAGGCCCTATGTTTGGGTCTAAAGGGGGATTGCATTACAGTGTAGGCATCTCCCACCTGAGTTCTGGACCAGGCTGAAGCCCAGACAGAGTAGCCCTGGGGTGAGGGCATGAGTCAACACGAACGCTAAGATGGCCAACACAGGGGCAGCCTCATGTGCTCCGACAGCAACCATGACCCAGGCTACACACACCCCTCACTCTGGAATCAGCAGACTGCAGGGATGTCCTCAGTGTTAGACCAGGGGGTCACACAGAGATCCGAACATTCCAGGGACCCCGGTTCATGGGGCCTCCTAGAGTGAGAGCTAGGTGAGCTCAGTGGAGAACTTGATCAAGTCTTCTTTCTTTTCAGTTGAACCTGAGTTCCCCCAGGAAGGTCCCAGGCTTGTTTGAGAATCCCAGCACGCAATCCTCTGTAGTCATTCCCCAGCATGAAGACCCTCCCCAGAGAGACAGACAATTTTTTTTTTTTTGAGTTGGAGTCTCACTCTGTCACCCAGACTGGAGTGCAGTGGCATGCTCCGGGCACCGCAGTCTCGACCTGCTGGCCTCCGGCGATCCTTCTGCCTCAGCCTTCCAAGTAGCTGGAACTACAGGAGCGCGCTACTATGTCCGACTAGGCTTTTTTTTTTTTTAATTACAATCTCACTCCATCACCCAGGCTGGAGTGCAGTGGTACACTCATGGCCACCCCAGCAAAGACCTGCTGGGCTCCAGTGAACCTTTCCCCTCAGCCTTCTAAGTGGCCAGAACTACAGGCACACACTACCACACCCAGCTAATTTTTGATTAATTGTAGAGACAAGGTCTTGCCAAGTGGCTGGGGCTGGTCTCGAACCTGCAGGATCAGGCAATCCTTTCGCCTCAGCCACCCAAAGTGCTGGGATGACAGGCTGAGCCACTGAGCCTGGCCATGGGAGACAGGCTTTGTCTCCCCAGTCCACCATCCCACCAGAGGAACAAGAGGCAGCACCCCTCAAACACAGGGCTGGTTCTCTCCCACTGTAACCTCATAGGACTGATCCCAAAGCTGAGGCCTGACTGCATGAGAGGGGCTTCCAAAGAGTGCAGGGAAGTGGCCTGCTTTCTGGGGGCCTGGGGAGACACTGGGAGCACCTACTCAAAACTCTGAGCTCTTCTGGTCACTCCTATGATGGTAGATGTCAGGGTGGAGACAGACAAGGGGGAGGCTCAGAAGAGGGTGGTTCTGGGTAGGGCTGTAGCAAGGAGTGAGCCCTAGGTAGAATTCTGATATTTGTGCCTCTGGGCCGTTTCCAGGTCTGTATTGCCTAAGCCCACCCAAGAGAAACTTGACTCCCAGAGTGTGTATCATTTTAATCTATTAAAGCCACTTACTTCCTTGTCTGTTTTATAACATATAATAATGAGCAATTTCAACACAAACCCTCAGGCTTTTCCAGGACAATAATATTAGAAGTTAAAGAGTTATTTCTAAGAAGGTTAAAACAACAGAAATAATAATAAAAACACAACTCTTCTGTACATGAATGGCCCTTCAGGCAGTGACACCAGAACTCACCACAACATAAGGGAAGGCCCCAAATGAGGGCCAAGTCCCCTCCACTGTCCCCTTTTATGTACTGACCACTTGGTGTTGAATTCAACCCTTTACTCATGTCCAAAAGATGGAAAGTTTCTGGGCTACAGAGACCTTGACTTCTTCATCTGTTTTTCTGAAGGCCATGTGACATGGAGGTAATTGGTTTATCAGTTTGCTTCTCCAGACCTCCTCCTATCCCTAACTACCAGGAAACTGGAGCAAATTTTTTCCAGATACCAAACCTAGTTCCAATCCATGGTGTGTCTGTGGAGTGTTTTGTTATTTAACATCAGCACAAAACAATTCATTTAAAGTATTATCTTGGTCTTTCAGATCACATCACTTAGCCCACTAAGACTTTCTATAAAGAAAATAAAATTCTAGGCCAGATGTGGTGGCTAGCTTGCAATTCCAGCATTTTGAGAGGCCGAGGCATGTGGATTGCCTGAGCCCGCGAGTTCGAGATCCACCTGGGCAACTTGTTGAGACCTCATCTCTACAATAAATCAGAAAAATTAGCTGGGTGTGGTAGTGCATGCCTGTTGTTCCAGCTACTTGGAAGGCTGAGGTGGAAGGATTGCCGGAGCCCAGGAGGTCGAAGCTGCGGTGCTCAGGAGCAGCCACTGCACTCCAGTCTGGGTGACAGAGTGAGACTCTAACTCAAAAAAAAGAAAAGAAAAGAAAAGAAAAATCTAGCCAGGCTTGCTGGCGTGTGTCTGTAGTTCCAGCTACTTAGAAGTCTGAGGGAGAAGGATCACCTGAGCCAGGCAAGTTGAGGCTGTGGTGGCCGTAAGCATGCCACTGCATGCCAGCCTGGGTTACAGAAGTGAGACGTAAGACTCCAACTCAAAAAAAGAAAAAGAAAGAAAAATCTTACATTCAAATCATGGAATAAAATTTTTTAATATTTGGACAAATGGAAAGAGTGGTAGGTTGAAAAGAGGCCACTGTGGTTGTATTAGAACAGTCACGTAGAAAGTCTTAAAAACTTGTATTCTTTTGCAGCTGAGTTGGGCTGAACATAAGAAACACTTTGATTCAGAAGTGTACGTTTTTCCTATTTGCCCTTCCCTACTTTTCCTCTCCTAGCAGACCCTTGCTCAACTGGTCAATCTTATCCAATAACCCATTGCTGATGCGAAAAAAGAAAAGAAACACCGAATAATTAGGACAGATGTCCAAGGCTGACAGCATTGTGTCTGAAAACTTGGAGTGGTCATTGCCCACCTCTGCTCTACCTGTGAAAACAAGGACATTGCAGTGTTATAGGCCAGGGCTCTGAGAATAAAAGATTGCTACAATCATGTGTTCCTTTCCATCCAGATATTGTTATTGTGTGCCCTTCCTCTTTAAAAACTGCAAAAGAACATTTTACAAATTTCCAAATATTATCTAAAATGTCAACATGAGGCCAGGAGTGGTGACTCTGACTGTAATCCCAGCACTCTGGGAAGCTGAGGTGAGAGGATTGCCTGACCCCAGGGGTTTGAGATCAGCCTGGACAAGTTGGTGAGACCTAATCTCCACAATTTGGATTAATCATAAGAAAAATAAGCTGTGTATGGTAGCATTTGCCTTTATTTCCAGCTATGTGGAAGGCCAGGCAGAAGGATCACCTAAGCACTGGAGGTGGAAGCTGTGTTGGTCATGAGCGTGCCACTGCACTCCAGTCTGGGCAAAAGAGCGAGACTCCAAATAATTTTTTTTTTAATTAAGTGTCGACATGACCAGAAGTCTTTGTGTCACATCAGTAGTCATGAACAAAAAATTGTTAAATCTTGAATTATGCTTAAACTACACATAAGCTTTGAACTCGAGGTGGATGAAGGGCTATGAATTTGGTGTATAAGTATTGGAATAAATTTGTGTTGCTTTAAGCAGACTTATAGGCATTGATCCCGACCCATCTCCCAATAACCTGAAAATAGACATTAAACACTCTCTTTTCTCTCAGTCTCTGACTCTGATGATTTATTGGATCAGGCCATAACAGAACCACAGGTGGCAAGATTTCCTAAACAAGCTAAAAGGATAGTAGCTCAGGGAAGCAGTCTGCTTCACCCACAGCCCACAAGGAGCTGCATACTCAGTAGGTTAATCACATTCCCAAGCTTGGGGACCATTCTTGCTGTGAGACACAGCCCAGGGTAGCTCATGCCTAGGTAGTGATGGAGGGAAACTAGGGCAGCTGGGAACTTAATTTTGGGAGCCCCACAAACTCTATCATTCTTTCCTCCAAGAAGAAAATGCTCCATTCTCCATGATCTCACCTGGGAACAAAAGTCACCCAGTCAGTTCAAGGTTTTGACCTGTGATAATTTTTTTTTCTGACACCAAATGGGTAGAGTCTGCTGGACACAACCAATTCTCCCACACCAAGTGGTTGTCCAACAATTCAAGTCTGTCACCATCCAGAGTTAGCACAGACTTCACAAGTTCAGGCCTCAGTCCCACAATACTACCCCCACTGATGCCAGTTGCAAATCCCAGGGGCCATCTATGCTTCTGAGCAACTGCCTACAAGTCAGGGATTTCCATAGTCCCTCCTCCAGTGCAATAAGTTGACGGAATACTCACAGAACTCAGCAAAAACATTTCACCTCACTTCACCAGTTATAAGGATACAACTCAGAAACGGTCAAGGCTAAAAAGATGTATAAGGCAAGGGACACTGGATGGGAATATGGGCCCAGACATCTGCAGTTCTAAACCAACTCTTAATTTCAATCCCCTTTGACCCCACCAACCTGAATAAAAGCAAAAAAAAAAAAAGCACACACAACCTAAGATGGGTGTTTCAGATGTTGGCCCCTCATCTTCTTAGTTTTTTTTATTTTTTTTATTTTTGAGTTTGAGTCTTTCTCAATCACCCAGGCTGGAGTGTAGTGGCATGTTCATGGCCACCACAGCGACCCTCTGCTGGGCTCAGGCAATCCTTCTGCCTCAACCATCCAAGTAGTTAAAACTTTACAGGCACATGCTACCACGCATAGCTAATTTTATGTTTTATTGTAGAGATGAGGTCTCGGCAAGTTGCCCAGGCTGATCTTGAACTCGCAGGCTCAGGCAATCTTGCCTTGGCCTCCCAAAGTGCTGAGATTACAGGCTTCAGCTACCATGCCTGACCATTTTATCAGTTTTAATAGCAATCCTAAATAAAGTCACAACTCTTGCCCCAACTCCTTCTCCTGACTTACTGGCTGTACTGTGCCAAGCAGAATGGGGTTGTGACCTGATTACACAAACTGCCAATGACCTTGATTACAGACTCAGGGTAATTTTTGCCTGGATAGTTCAAATAAGGCAACTGTCTAGCTGTCACCCACCAAAAAGCGTGTACCAGCTTCTCCCTGTTTTGGTCTGAGTAACATTGGGCTGCTCCCCTTGATACCAATAAATCAAAGGGACAGGGAACTGGCAAAAAGTTTATTTATTTCTGAGTTCGAAACCAGGGAGCAGAGTCAATTTGAGTCTTTCTAAAATGGTTCTGCTTGGCTGGGCTAGGTGACTCAGCCTGTAATCCCAGCACTTCGGCACACAGCCCCACACCTAGCTAATTTTTGGATTTTTTAGTAGGGACAGGCTGGGTGCAGTGGCTCACGCCTGTAATCACAGCAATTTGGGAGATGGAGGCAAGAGGATTGCCTGAGCTCATAGGTTCAAGACCAGCCTGGGCAACCAGGCAAGACCTCATCTCCACAATAAATCAAAGATTAGCCAGGCACGGTAGTGTATGCCTGTAGTTCTGGCTAATTTGAAGGATCTAGAAGGATCCCCAGAGCCAGCAGGTCGATGCTGGGGTGGCCGTGAGAGTGTCATCATCCTCCAGCCTGAGTTATGATGTGAGACTCCAACTCAAAAATAAATAAAATAAAATAAAATAAAATGGTTCTGCTCACCCTTTAGGCTTTTACACTTCACTTTTATATTCCAGAGTTGTGAGTGTCTAAACATTAGCCATGTGGCCAGCAAAGCATTGTATAGAACTTAAATGACTGCTGCACTTTACATTTAGATAGTGACATTTAGAGTAAAGACAGTTTACAAGACCCGAGATATCATGCACTGCAAAAGTCAAGCAAATCGATTATTGATATTGCAAAGTTGAAAGGGAGTCAATAGAAATTTACATCTTTGGGCGTAGTCTGCTGGGAAGTCAAGGATTCCCTGAAGCTATTTACTGGCAGTGGATAGAACACAAAGGGGGCCAGGCACAATGGCTCAAGCCGATAATCCCAGCACTTTGGGAGGCTGAGGTAGGTGGATTGCCTGAGCCTGCGGGTTCGAGACCATCCTGGGCAACTTGGCAAGACCTCATGTCGACAATAAATCAAAAATTAGCTGGGCGTGGTAGCATGTGCCTATAGTTCCAACTACTTGTAAGGCTGAGACAGAAGGATGGTGGGATCACAGCATGTCGATGCTGGGGTGGCCGTAAGTGCCACCGCACTCCAGCCTTGGCAACAGAGTGAGACTCCAACTCGGAAAAAAAAAAAAAATTATTTCTGAGGTTGAATCCAGGGAGCAGAGCCCGACTCGAGGTCTTTCTAAAACGGTTCTGCTGGGCTCGGTGGCTCAGCCTGTAATCCCAGCACTTTGAGAGGAAAATGTGAGAGGATTGCTGAGCCCACGGTTTTGAGACTTGCCTGGGCAACTTGGGAGACCTCATCTCTATGATAAATCAAGAAAAATTAGCTGGGTCTGAGGGGGCACGCTGTGGTTCCAGCTTCTTGAGTGGCTGAGGTGGAAGGATCGCCTAAGTCCAGCACGTCAAGGCTGCGGTGGCCATGAGCATGCCACTGCCATTCAGTTTGGACAACAGAGACTCCGACTTCAAAAAAAAAAAAAAAAGAACATAAGGGGACTCTCAGTCCAGTGCTCAGAAATGTGCGAGAGTGCTTCTCTGGGGGCTGTGATGATGAGGAGGACCATTCTGGGGTCTCTATGTCACCCCTGCCCCTTCCCCCCAGGACCTCTCCCCTCAGGCCCAACAGGAACCCCACGACAGCAACCCTGGCTGGGACTGCAGAAGTCAAGATCCGCTGCCGGCCCAAGGGGACTCCTTCCTGTGGTGACGGAGCCTCCGTGTGACCTCAGGGAGGGAAGAGGAGCGAGGGACAGCTCTCCCACCGGCCCCACATGCACGTGGGATCCTGCCCACGACGCCTCCCCCTGGCGTCCAGCACACCCAGAGCGCGGGGCTGAGAGATGTTTCCCAGAAAGGGAGTTCACGGGCGAGGTTGCCATGGAGACAAGACGCCAGGTCCCAGCTCAGCCTCACATGCACCGAGGGGATGGGGTCGACTACCTAGGGGATGGGGTCGACCACCAACGGGATGGGTCCAGGCCCACCGCAGCATGGTCATCCCGGTCCATCCCCTTCCCCCTCTTACACTTGCCCCCATACTTACCGTCTTCCGCCTTCCGGGTGTCCCGGAGCCCTCCTTACAGACTCCCAGGACCTGAACGTCACAGGACGACAAAGGCTGCAGCAGAGACACCGGAGAGTGCTGGGGAGTCAAAGGCCGGGTCAGAGCCCAGAAGGCACGCCTGCACTTATGGTTCGTATCTGAGTGGGTAGTTCCCACCAATGCATTCGCTGATTGGATAAGGTTCCAGGGCCCACCTCTCTGACTTTGAGTGACTGAAGATGCAATCAAACGTGGTCTGAGTCAAGAAAAGCAGATTTCTTTTTTTTTGAGTTGGAGTCTCATTTTAAATGACATGCATGACTTGCATTTTCTTTGGATACGACTGCTCAAGAGGATTGTTTCCCTTTGAAAGCTCAGTCTGCCTACTCAGGAGACCTAGAAACAAGGAAGCCTATTGAAGGGAGGGAATCCCTAGAAACACAGAATATATGTAGTTTATGGTAGCACAGCTTGCATGGACCACACGTTCTTTTGCCCTATAATCATTAACAAGAAAACATTTTGGTTGGCTGGGCTCTGTGGTTCAACCTGTAATCCCAGCACTTTGAGAGGTCAAGACAAGTGGATTGCCTGAGATAAGTGGATTGCCTGAGCCGACAGGTTCGAGAACAGCCCAGGCAACTTGGCAAGACCTCATCTTTAAAACAAATAAATAAATAAATAAATAAAATGCTTTGGTTTTAGATACCAGTGATTACCCAAAACCCTTAGAGCATTTCCAGACTTACTAATAACCTATCTTCTACACATTTGTATCAAAACATTGTTGTCAGCCACCCAT
>JAPVLO010001471.1:0-81886 GCA_027257055.1 Cephalopachus bancanus | reverse complement strand
TGGTTGGGAGCATTGGACCCCAGGAAAACTGGACAAGTTTTTGTCGGGTGAAGTCACGTGGTTGTGGCAGCACTGAGGGTGATGGGAAGGGATCGGGCCCAGGAAGGAAGGGGCCACAACGGAGAGTGAGATTTGCAAAGTCCTGGCTCTGTACTGCAAAAGACAGTGTTGAAACTGGGAGACAAAGATGTAATGAGCACATATCCTTTTAGCACTTATTTTTGCCTTGTAGAATAACTGTCTGTATGTGTTAACCGTCTACTTTAGTGCTCAATGTAATGTAGTTTCCCCCCCAGACATGTATTCCCTTTTTCTTTCTTTCTTGAGTCAGGGTCTCACTCAATCACCCAGCCTGGAGTGCAGGGGCACAATTAGGGATCACTGAAGAACAATCTTCTGGGCTGAAGAGATTTTCCTTCCTACCCTACCGCGTAGCTGGGACTACAGGTTTGCCCCCCGCCGGGCCCAATTTTCTATATATTTTATTTTGTAGAGATGAGGTCTCACTATACTGCCCAGGCTGGTCTCAAACTCCTGAACTCAAACAATCCTCCCACCTCAGCCCCCCAAAATGCTGGGTTACGGGCATGAGCCCCCTGCCTGGATGTTATTGCCCATTTCTTATAGTGGCAATCCAAGAAACCTCAGTGAATAAATTAAAAAAAGGAAAAGGAAAAAGGAAAGGAGGGAGGGAAGGACAGAATAGGATGAGAGGAAGGAAGGGGGAAGGAGGCAAGGAATAGCGGTTACAGCTGTGTGCTTCTGATGCCCCTATGACACCCTAAGCTGCCCCAGGAGTGCAGAGAGTTGGGTTTCCCATGGGTCTTGGAGGAGAGGGTATGAAGAAGGGACATCATCGATTAGCATGTCTGTCTGCCCCGGGCCCCAGCATGGGACCTCCCAAAAGAGATGTCAGGTTCTAGTCCTAAATTTTATGACACACCTACTGAGCGACGTTAGCTGACCCACTGAACTCAAACCTAGAGATAATGTCAGAATGTCTCCCACTGTGGAGCGCCTCTCCCCTAACATGGCCCCCGAAGCGGCCAGACCTCAAGACAAAACAAGCCCTAATTAGGCAGTGGAGGATGTTAGTACATTCCTCTCTCGCAGGCCTTCGGTGTGTGCCGCGTTACCTTAATTGATTGGCAGAGATACTAGATTTAAGGTCACGGGAAAGAGAAAACGGGCAGCTGAAACAGCTAAAACAGCTGAAGCTGAGGAAGAACGAGGTATAACCTGGGATTAAAGCAGCTTGAGAAGAATCGTGTGAGAGCCATTTTGTCTTTGTAAAGAGCACATTAAGACCTGGAGTAAACTTGTCTGCAGAAGAACGGTGTCAGTGTCGTCTTTCTTCGGCTCGCGACAACTGGTGGCCCGTACGGGGAACCTTTTCTTTTTGTGCCGTACGGCGTTCAGAACTGTGACAACCAGGGCGGTCGACCGGTAAGTGAAGTCACAAGGTCCTTGGTAAACAGGCGATTTGCACGGGTCCTCGGTAAAGAAGCGATTAAGAAGGTCCTGGGCAAAGATGCGATTTAAGAAGGTCCTCGGCAAAGAGGTGATTTAAGAAGGTCCTGGGCAAAGAGGCGATTAAAAAGGGTCCTCGGTAAAGAGGCGATTTAAGAAGGTCCTCGGCAAAGAGGCAATTAAAAAGGCCCTCGGCAAAGAGGCGATTTAAGAAGGTCCTCTGCAAAGAGGCGATTTAAGAGGCCTCGGCAAAGAGGCGATTTAAGAAGCTCCTCTGCAAAGAGGCGATTTAAGAAGGTCCTCGGCAAAGAGGCGATTTAAGAAGGTCCTCTGCAAAGAGGCGATTTAAGAAGGTCCTCGGCAAAGAGGCGATTAAGAAGGTCCTTGGAAAAGAGGCGTTTTAAGAAGGTCCTCTGCAAAGAGGCGATTTAAGAGGGCCCTCGCAAAGAGGCGATTTAAGAAGGTCCTCTGCAAAGAGGCGATTTAAAAAGGCCCTCGGCAAAGGGGCGATTTAAGAAGGTCCTCGGTAAAGAGGCGATTTAAGAAGGTCCTGGGCAAAGAGGCGATTAAGAAGGCCCTTTGGCAAAGAGGCGATTTAAGAAGGTCCTCTGCAAAGAGGGTTTTAAGAGGGTCCTCGGCAAAGAGGCGATTTAAGAAGCTCCTCTGCAAAGAGGCGATTTAAGAAGGTCCTCGGCAAAGAGGCGTTTTAAAGAAGGCCCTCTGCAAAGAGGCGATTTAAGAAGGTCCTCGGCAAAGGGGCGTTTAAGAAGGTCCTCGGCAAAGAGGCGATTTAAGAAGGTCCTCTGCAAAGGGGCGATTTAAGAGGGTCCTCGGCAAAGAGGCGATTTAAGAAGGCCCTCGGAAAAGAGGCGATTAAGAAGGTCCTTGGCAAAGAGGCGATTTAAGAAGGTCCTCTGAAAGGGCGATTTAAGAGGGTCCTCGGCAAAGAGGCGATTTAAGAAGCTCCTCTGCAAAGAGGCGTTTTAAGAAGGTCCTCGGCAAAGAGGCGTTTTAAGAAGGTCCTCTGCAAAGAGGCGATTTAAGAAGGTCCTCGGCAAAGAGGCGATTAAGAAGGTCCTCGGCAAAGAGGCGATTTAAGAAGGTCCTCTGCAAAGAGGCGATTTAAGAGGGTCCTCGGCAAAGAGGCGATTTAAGAAGGTCCTCTGCAAAGAGGCGATTTAAGAAGGTCCTCGGCAAAGAGGCGATTTAAGAAGGTCCTCGGCAAAGGGCGATTTAAGAAGGTCCTCGGCAAAGAGGCGATTTAAGAAGGTCCTGGGAAAGAGGCGATTTAAGAAGGTCCTCGGCAAAGAGGCGATTTAAGAAGGTCCTCAGTAAAGGGGCAATTAAAAAGGTCCTCAGTAAGGAGGCGATTTGTTTTAAGGTCCTCGGTAGCGAGGCGATTTGTTACAGTCTCTGGCATAGGAATTTCTCTGCCATGGGCACTACTTCCTCTCACCCACTTTTTCAAGCTTTAAAGTCCCTCTTGAAAATGAAAGGTTTGAAACTAAGGGACAAGACCTTGACAGACTTTATTCAGCAGATAGATGCAGCTGCTGCTAATTTGTCTTAAGAGCTTTCTAAGTATCTTGTAGGTAATTGGACTCAAGAGTTCGACAACCTGACGGAGGCTCTACGTCGTGAAATCATCAGTGTCAACTCCATCAGAGTAGATCCAGTAGTCGCTCAACCTTGGCCTCCTGGATCGCCCAGGGGGCATACCACCTTAAAGAGTGGGCGGGAATGGGTTCAATGGCCTTTTTGTTATTCTCTTGTTGTGTCCTGTGCCTCTATTGTCTCTGCCGTATGCATCAACGCAATGCACGTGACCGTGCGCTACTAGCGCAGGCCTTTGCTGCCGTGGAGGTGGATCAATCCCCTCAGGTCTGGGTTGCCGCGTTAGGGCAATAAGAACAGGGCAGGATGTGAGAATAGTACTGCACAGGGGGGCCAGGAGGAGTTATCCCGTGGAGGGCATGTCCAGCTGCATATGGGTTGACACCGCCTCTCCCATCCCCAAAAATCGGTGTCGGACAGGTGGGCAGTCGGTCTGGCGATTACACGCGCGAGATAGACTGTCTTACATGGTCCTTGTTATATGGGGGCTGTGACCACTACCCTCTCCTGCCAAAACAAATAAAAAAGGGGGAGCTGTGGAGCGCCTCCGCCCTAACATGGCCCCCAAAGCGGCCAGACCTCAAGACAAAACAAGCCCTAATTAGGCAGCTGGAGGATGTTAGCATACATTCCTCTCTCGCAGGCCTATCGGTGTGTGCCGCGTTACCTTAATTGATTGGCAGAGATACTAGATTTAAGGTCACGGGAAAGAGAAAACAGGCAGCTGAAACAGCTGAAGCTGAGGAAGAACGAGGTAGTAACCTGGGATTAAAGCAGCTTGCAGAAGAATCGTGTGAGAGCCATTTTGTCTTTGTAAAGAGCACATTAAGACCTGGAGTAAACTTGTCCACAGAAGAACGGTGTCGTGTCGTCCTTCTTCGGCTCGCGACATCCCACTTGTGAGAATCACTGATCCTTAACCACCCTCTCATGGCCATAGTGGTGATGCGTGTGCTGGTGTAGTTAGCAGCTGATGGGAGGCAGGAGTTGGCTCACATGTTCTGGCTTCATGGCAAAGGACCAAGGAAAAAAAAGGGAGGTTAGGGTCATCACGTTCTGCTGGACTCTTCTAGAACTGGTTTTAAGCCCAGAGGCCTGGAGCACAGGTCTAGCTCTTGGCCCTGGGAAGAGAATGGACCACAGTCACCCCCTCCAGATCTTTTCAGGGCTCCTGGGGCAAGTCCACAGCTTTGCTGGTCCCACTTCCTGAGAACTGCATGGTTTCAGGTGAGGTCACAGGGAAGTTTCCAGGTGGGGCCCAGCCAGACCTCCTCCCACCCAGCTCCTCCATAACTTCATCATCTCAGGACCCCAAAGGAAGTGAGGCAGTAGGGCCACAGAGATGGGCACTATCAGGCTCCTGAGGGTGAGCCCACAGTGTCCACTGCCACATCCCCACTGCCACAAGGCTCTGCAGTAACCCCAGCTTCCCATGAGTGTGTGTGTGGGGGATGGGGGCAGTGATCAATGAAGGGAATCATCCTAAGTGGGTGGGAAGGAGGCAATTTGTGTATCTGAATCCTGAGATTGAGAAGTGTCATCCTCCAGGTCACACCCCAGGGCTTATCTCACCTGTATTTACCCGTGGCCCTGAAATATGACACTGTAGTTTGCTAAGAGGATGGTGGTGGGGCAGGCCCATTTCTCAGGCAGGCACTCACTGCTGTGGTTGGGTTCCTCTGGGGTATGGAAGAGGGGTTGGAAATGGAATCTGCCTTGGGGTTAGGTGGGTGGGGCTGGGAACAGGAAAAGGCTGCTCTCAGGGACTTTCCAGAGTTGGAGAAGAGGTACCCCCCCAATCTGTGTCAAGGCCTTAGAGGAGCCTGAGGTGTGGGGCAAGTGTTCTGAAGTGTGCACTTGGGGTGGCATGAATAGGATGTAAACTTGACTCCTAGCAGAGAAATCAAGCCTGCCTTCAGAGCTGGTAATTAGTAATGACTATTGTGGGCATCATTGTCACTAATTATAGATGTCTTGGTGTCTGTCCCCAGGCTTGGAAAATGGGAATCTCCCTGATTGTGTGGGGCTTCAGGCCCCCCAGAGAGGGAAGCAGAAGGTGGAGATCTGTGGGCAGGCCTGGGCAGTGGTGGCCACTCCTCTACACTACCCCTGGGGGTCTCAAGAGAGAATAGAGGACCCCCCAGTGGCCTCTGGGCTGTCTATGTCTGGGGAAGTGGAAAGACTGGGTCAGGAAGGGGTCACAGCAGGAGTGGAGACAGGCAGCAGAAGCAGGGCAGGACTCCTTGCCCATGCTGGAGGTTGGGGACAAACTGGCCCAGGGTGGCCTGGGAGCCAGGGCAGGCCTGGGGGTCCCGGTGGCTTAGCCTGGCTTAGTGGGACTCCTCTTCCTGGCTGCTGTCCCTGCTCCTGTGTACTCTTTAACTTTTCACTCAAGTCTGGAAGTCTTGGTTTTCTCTCTTTCTGGCAGAGCTGAGGTAATTGTATCCAAATTTTCCAGAGGGAATCCTGTAAAGCCATATCTAGCGAATAAAAATAATCCAAACAATAGGGATCACATGGGTTGAGGAGGTCTCATGGCGATTGTGCAGTTTTGAGCATAAGCAAAAATTAAGTTGAAATCATTTTTGGCATCTGAAGTGGTGTTTGGTTTTACTTTTGTAAGTTGCCAAAGTTTTCATTCATTTGCACCCTTTTCTTCTTATGTTAAGTAATGGAGGATTAGAGAAAACAGTGTCCAGTGGCTTAACATAAATTGTGTCCTCTTACTCCTCTCTTCCAGTGGGTGTCAGCTGTGGGGAGAAGTGGCTGCACATTTAATTCTCTGCAGGGGCATTGACCTGTCTGCTAGCTCAAATGATCCATTTTCCTGGGTCTGACTGTGAAATCCAGGCTCCAACTTTGGGTTGCTGGGGAGTTGTGTGGGGTCATGTGGGGTCCTGGGGAAGACAGACCCCTCCTATGTTGCTCCCCACAGGATAACTCACTCCCTGGTGCCCCCAAGAAACCTCATTCCCCAAAGGAGGTGCAAGAATCAATCCCCACCAACCATGCAGGAGCAGAGAGACAGAGAGAGGCTGATGGGTTTTGTTTTAACTTTTCTTGTAGTTTTGAAGGAAAGCCTACTTCTCTGAGAGAGGCCCTGCTGCCTTTCAGATCTCACACTATGGAAAAAGATCAGTCACATTTTGTCCTGGCTGCCAGAATGAGAGATTTACAAGGTGTCCCTTCAGAAAGAATTCCCAGTAGAGTCCACGCTGAAACGTCTTCTTCTCCAGTACAACCAAAATGATTAGAAAAGCACAAAGTACATTTTGCAGTGATTAGGCAAAAATGAAATCTAGTCACAGAAAACTTTTATCTGTGACCTTCTCCACCAAGTTAAATAGTCAAAGAAATCTGTTCATTTACAACTTTCTCAGAGTCTGAATTTCCTTTGCTGATCTAGCACATTGACCATTTTCTACATGGAGGGCGGTCACTTTTTACAGTCATTTTGAATACAGATGTGTGCTATTTGGGAACTCTGCATGTGCAGATAAAATTGTGAATTTCTGTCTGGAGAATTTATGGTAGTAACGAGGTCTAATGAGGTTGTTAGAAAGAAAAAAATTGTTATTTACCAAAAAAACTTGATGGGATAATTTGACTTGCTGTGTTTTACAACTGATGATAAGAAGAATGTTGATTGCAAATAAATCACTGCCTCTAAATGCCTTCAAACAGTTTGTGTTTGCTCCCTTCAGATCAAAGTCAAACTTGGGAGATTATGTAAACTGGACTGGGCCCAGGAAACAGCTGTGTCCCTCCTGGCAGTGTGCAGCTTCCAGCCTAAGCATTAATATTTTACAGGATAAGCCCAACTTTTGTATTTTTTAAGATGGTGTTTTGTTATTGTTGTCAATCATGGCCAGGATTAAAATTTTAAATTATCTGTCACTACTAAAGACCTTTAAGTGTGGGTGAACCATTATATACAGGCAAATTTGGGAGATAAGAGGCTTGAGCTTTCTTTTCAATCATTAGTGGGTTCAGGCTCCAGGAAAACCAGGGCAGTTTATTTTTAGCTGCTCCCCCTGGGGTGAAGGGAGGAGACCTGGGCAATGGGCTGTTTGCATTTGGAAAAAATGACTTTATCTGCCTAGTTGAAAGGTTTTATCCTCTAGCTAGTGTGAGATAAACTTGGAAATATGGGTTGTGGAGCAGTGGGTTTTGGAGTGGCTGGTGGTGGGGAGGTTGGGCATCCAGGGGACCATGTGGGACTGCGGCTCCTGCATGTCCTTCCAAAGAGGTGCGCTTGCTGTAACTTTTCTAGAATGACAAACAACCGATTTTTGCTGTGGGTGGAAAGGCAGGCTCCTGCCTCTGACCCTTCTTTCGCCCATGAAGTGGATTGAGGGGCCTTCCCGTACCAGAAAACTGAAGGCTCTGTGCCTACAGCAGCAGCTGCTCCAGACCTCTCCGGCCCCAGGTCTCTCTCTTTCTCTCTCACACCTTCCTCTTCCCTCTGGACGCTGGCCCTGCGGGTTGCTGCAGGGCTCCAAGTATGAGCTCAAGGACAACCCCAGGGTGACCAGGCCACCTTTGTCATGCACAGGACACCTGCCTATAACCCCTATGGCCAGTTCCAGTATGAGGACCCCCGGGTGGTCCAAGAACAGCACACACAAGAGCACCAGCATACTCAAGTCCTCCCTGAACGAACACTGCAAGAACCCCTGCTCCACCAAGGATGAGAAGATCATGCTAGGCATCATTAGCAAGATGACCCTCACGCAGGTCTCCACCTGGTTCCCCAATGCACGCTGGCGCCTCAAGAAGGAGAACAATTTGACGTGGGATGTGAGCAGCAAGGACCAGGAGGACTGTGCCCTTTTTAGCAGTGACACCAATGGCGACCCAGAGAAGGCCGAGGACGACAATGAGATTGATTTGGAGAGCATCGACATCCACACGATGGCGACCAGAGCAACGAAGACGATGAGGACAAGACCGAGCTGTGCGAACATTGCATGCTCAGGACTCAGGCTCACAGCTGGCGACAGCTGAGGAGCTCAAGCCCCAAGACTAGCCCCTGGACTCCACCAAGGAGGGCCTGGAGCCCAGCAGCATGCGCCTGCTGAGCCCCAGCTTTGTGGCGGGCGGCCTGCAGGGAGTGTCCCACAGCAAGCCCAAGACCTGGTCTCTGATGGAGACCACCAGGAGCCCCTCAGGCACACCCAAGACCTCACCGCCTCCGCCCACTGGCCCTACAGACCCGCACCGGCCCTCTGTGGGCGCTGCACCAGCAACCCGCCTTCCTGCCCAGCCACGAACTGTACACCTGCCACATCGGCTTGTCCTCCAACTTATAATCAATATTTTTTATTATGAACAATAATTTTTCTTGATTTATTGTAGAGACAAGGTCTCACCAAGTTGCCTATGCTGATCTGAACCCCTGGGCTCAGGCAATCCTCTCACCTCGGCCTCCCAAAGTGCTGGAATTACAGGCTTGAGCCACCGTGCCCTGTCTAGCCAGTTGTTTTTACGTCAATTGTGCCTGGATTGCAAATAGGCAAATTAATTAAGTAGAAACTCTAAAAATATGAGTGGAAAAAGTTGTTTCTGTGTAAAAATAAGTTGCATATTTGGAAAGTGTAGCAGGTCAAATGGTAAACGCTTTAATTCTGCTGAGTTAAGTGTGAGTAAAGCAGCCGTGAAAGATAAGACTCCCCTTCCCTGTAACTGGAAATCAGAAATGAGATATCATGAATGCTGCTTGGGTGAGAAAAATGACATGGAATGCCAAGTAAGGGATTCGTGCTCAGAGGGAGTGCCTTGGCCTTATATGAGACATTGACCCTCAATGAAAGTACTGTATGTTGAGGTTCCAGTGAAATGTTTAAGGCACACTTATGTCATTTTTAGGATTTCCCCTCTTCCAATAATTCATTTTGTTTCATCAGTCCTAAATGCTTTACATGAGCGCTTTTATTGCATTTTGTTAGGAATAGTGGTGAAACTTATTTGTTTGGTAAATACAGTCCATATTCTTCCAGGATGTTTGGTTGAGGTTCTCTACCAAGTTGGGCTCTCTTCCCGATCTTGACAGCTCATTGGAACCACCTGGCAAGCTCTTAATTCTCTGAAGATTGGGTTCCCATCAGCTCCCCCCAGAGACTTTGATTTAACTGGTCTAAGTAGGGCCTGGGCATGGAGACATTTTAGCAGTCCAGATGATTCTAATGGGCTGCCTGGGTTGAGCACCACTGCTCTGTATTATTTGCTACTTGGGCTTTAGGTCTGTGGCCAAGTTTGCAAGAGTCACGTGGAAGTCACATAGAGGAGGCACCAGTGACAGTCCACACAGTGGCAGTGGATGGGCTGGAGACCGGATGATCTGATAGATTGACATGAACAGGTAAGATGAGAGTGACCAATCCTGCCAAAAGTGCCATGATCAAGCATGCGATGATGATGGTCTGTGTCAAAGGAGAATTTCCCAGAGGTCAGGCACCTCATTGTCCCATGAAGGAATAATGGGATGTTCTTATATATAGTCGATTCTCATTATTTGCGGTTGTTATGTTCTATTAAGTTATTATGAACATGGAATTCGTGAATACTGAACCATTCTTCATAGGGGAAAATACAGGGTGTGGTTCCTGTGAGTCTCTGGCCACAGCACTTTCATCCATCGATTAATGGTTTATGTGTGTTTCTGTTTAACAAACACCTTCTTTAATATATGGTTAATCCATTAGCATTGAGTTCACAGACAACCACACTATATATAACTCCTGCCTGAAGGAGGCTTGTCCAACATATGCATTTTCTCTGTAAGGCACATCACAGTCCCTTGTGCTTAGAATATTAGACAACATTTCAGCAACGCCATGCTTGGAGGCCATTTTAAACAGCAAAATCACCAACACAAGACATAAAAATGTGGAAAACAGCACTAAACAGGCTGCAAATAGGATATTTGCTCACAGTATGACAGCTGTAGCAGGAAGACAGAGTATTGTCTTGTTTCATCTCAGCTGAGTGGGTGTGCATTAGGCTCAAAATTTTTACTGCTGTGATGTGCATGTCTACGAGTGACTGGAAAAGTACCTTGAGCATGGACTTCGGGGTTGCAAATAAGTTTTAGGAGGTAGGTGAATTCATAAATAGGGTATCTACAAAAATGAGGATACACTGTACATAGCTAATGTATTTCCACTACTTCCTCTTTCTGCCTGGTCAGTCATATTCCTTTCTTTCTTCAAAGGCCTGCCTATCCTGTCAAGAGAGATTTTGTTGATCTGTAACCTGCCTCTGATCATTGCCTTCTGTACTCAATTTAGAGAATACTCTTGAGATCAATCAATCAATCAATCAATTAACAATCAATACTAATGTAGTATTTGAAAGCAGTCAACAGGACTTTTGGGAGATATAGTGGGGAATAGATAAAGATAAAAAGCAATGCTTTCCCAAAAGCAGTTTACCAGTAGTTGTGGAGAAAAGGCTAACACATGAAACAGGTAAACAATGCTAAAAGTTACCTATGACTATTTATTTTTATTTTTTTAAAAGATGTGGGATATAATTCAGGGTTAGGTATACAAATATTGATTATGCAGGTACCCTTGTTGATGAGGTATGCCCCTCCCTCCCTTAGCAGTTTCCCTCAAATGCCAATCTCACTGCCCCTCCACTGGCAGTTTCCCGCTATGCCAATCCCTTTCTTATAGTATTATGATAATTGTTCAAGGCCCACTTATGAGTGAGAAAATATGGTACTCTGGTCTTTGTTTTGGTGATAGATCACTGAGTATGATCAACTCTAAACCTATCCAAGTTGCTGCGAAGTCCATATGTTTGTTCTTCTTTATGGCTGCATAATATTCCATTGCATATATATACCATTTTTTTTTTTTGAGTTGGAGTCTCACTCTGTCACCCAGACTGGAGTGCAGTGGCCGCTCCCGGCCACCGCAACCTTGACCTGCTGGGCTCCGGGATCCTTCCCCTCAGCCTTCCAAGTACCCGGGAAATTACAGGCATGTGCTACCACGCCCAGCTGCTTTTTTGATTTACTGCAGAAATGAGGTCTCGCTGCCCAGGCGGGTCTCGAACCCGTGGGCTCAGGCAATCCACTCACCTCAGCCTCCCAAAGGCGCGGGATTACAGGCTGAGCCACCGAGCCCGGCTATATACCACTTTTTTAAAATCCAGATCTCTGACTGTTTTAAGTGAATGTTGCACACTGTAAGTGCAATAGATGCCTAGAAAAAGCTACCAGTGGGGTCTTTAAGAACAACTTTCCCAAGAAATGGAACTTACATAGGACTTTGAGGAAAGATAGAGTGGGTAGAGGACATATTTAAGGAGATATGAATACCGCCTGAAAAGTGGAAATAAGCATAATGTTTCTGTTTTGTTTTTTTCCAAATAATAAAGAGATGAACTTAGCTAGGGTGCCTATGCGTGAGGAGTTGGAAGTGATGGAGCTGTTTGCAAGCTTAGGTCTGCCTGATCATGCTTTATTCCTTAGCCCAAAAGACATTTCCCAAAAACACTGACAGGACATTCCAGGTAGACTAAATACCAGCAAACATTTTGTACTGTATTCTTACTTGCCAGAAAATTTAACCAGGATCTCAAGGAATCATTGGTAATAGTAGGTACTTTAATTTAGGGCCAATGTATCTGAGAGGTCATTCTGAAGAAAGATCTAGGAAATGGGATCTCAGGTGGTGAATGACACCACAGGAGTCTGGGAAAATTCAATCACACACCTTCCCATGGGAACCCAACCCTCCTTTTCAGCAGCAAACTAACTGGACTACACACCAGTGAACATCACAAGAATAAACCACCCTGTTTTTTTTTTTTTTTTTTTTGAGTTGGAGTCTCGGTTCATTTCCCAGGCTGGAGTGTAGTAGCACACTCACGGCCACCTCAGTCTTGACCTGCTGGGCTCAGGTGATCCTCCAGCCTCAGCCTTCCAAGAAGCTGGAACTACAGGCACACGCCACCATGCCTGGCTAACTTTTTGATTTATTGTAGAGATGAGGTCTCACCAATTTGCCCAGGCCGGTCTCAAACTCCTGGGCTCAGGCCATTCTCTCACCTCGGCCTCCCAAAATGCTGGGATTATAGGTGGGAGCCACCATGCCCAGCTACCCTACTGCTTTTCTTTGAAGTAATTTTAGTTTGCATACATTAGTAGCCTTTTGCTAGTAACTAATGACAGCTGTCCAAGGAGGCTGCTTTGACCTATTGCACTGATGCTGAGGCCGGTCTCCTCAGAACACTGTCAACAGAGGAAATCAAGTGCTTAGAGCAGTGTCTGGTGCCCATCAGAGTCTTTGTAAACATTTGCTATTATTAAAGCATAGACCAAGTCTCCTGCAGTGTCCAATTTGTTTCTTTGTAAGTTCTACAGGCAGTGCAACGCTGGGATGTCAGTGAACAGAATCTGGCTTAGAAGAAGCAGGAATTCCTGATCACTGAGACTAATCTTGCACCTTATGTTCGTAAGCGGCGTTTATTGAGTTGGGACATGAGCTTGAACATGCAATCATTCTTTCTGTCTGCAGACACTGTTTAGGCACCTGCTTTGTGCCAGCACTGTGCGACACAGCTGCAGCGAATGAAATAATAGTCACCGTTTTTCACGCCAGGCTGTGTGAGTCCTCTACAGAAAGGCCTTTCCCGCGAGGTAGACAGCCTTATCCTTATTTTCCTGGAAGATGGAGGAAACTGAGGTTTCGAGAAACCGAGCACTCGCAGGGACATTTAACGCCACAGACACACTCCTCCTCCCCCACCCACTCCCTGAGCAGTGCCCTGTACGCCCGGCCTTAAGGAATTTACTCTGTATTGGTTATTAAGAACTCAAGGGTTCGAGACCCGCCTGGGCAATTTGGCGAGACCTCATCTCTACAATAATTCAAAAATTAGCCGGCGTGGTAGCGCGCGCCTGTAGTTCCAGCTACTTGGAAAGCAGAGACGGAAGGATCGCCTGAGCCCAGCAGGTCGAGGCTGCCGTGACCGGGAGTGGCCACTGCACTGCAGTCTGGGTGACACAGTGAGACTCCAACTCAAAAAAAAAAAAAAAAAAAAGGAACAGAACACAAGGAAGTTCCAGCTACTTGGAAGGCTGAGTTGGAAGGATCGCTTGAGCCCAGCAGGTCAAGGCTGCGGTGGCCGGGAGCGTGCCACTGCCCCCCCCCCCCGCCTGGGCGTGCCCTCCAGCCAGGATGAGAGAGTGAGACAACTCAAAAAAAAAGAGCTCAAGGAGACCCTGAGCATCAACACGGCACATCTCATCCTCTCTAGACAGTCCCAGATGTCGGAAGGGGTCAGAGCGCACCCCCCTCTGCTCTCAGGGGCACCCCACTTCCCACACCTCGGGGAACCAGGCGGAAGGCGGACGCCAGGGCTGGCATCTCTGCCTACGAGCCTAGGCTCCTCGGGATCCTCTGGCGATCGTCCCGTCCCTCCCTGCAGAAGGTCGGGCCCAGGCTGCTTCGCTCTCCCGGGCTGCACGTCGAGTCGCCAGATCTCTCCGCCCTGCGCGGCGGGCCACACCGAGCACCCAACCTGAGGCAGGGAGCAACGGTCACTTCCCCGCCCCCGGGCGCAGTATGCAAATCCGAGCACCACCAGAAGTGGCTGGGACCTCTCGGCCGAGCCCCGAGGCAGCCAACTCCTCTCCCGCCGCGCCGGGCAGCGCAGCCACCGCTCGCTCCCCCGGGTGTGGCGGCTCTGGGCCGAAGTGCCGCAGCCTCCAGCCCGCACCGGCGGGGAGCCTGCAGCCCCGCGGCGCGCGCCCCTTCCCGGCCCGGAGCCTTCTCCCGCGCGGGCCCCCCGGGCCGTCCCGTCGCGCCCCCCCCCCTCGAACCCAAGCCACCGTGGAGCTCTGCCGCCCCAAAACGTCCACCGCGAGCGGGTGAGTGGCCGGCGCCTACCCCGGGGGGGGGGCGCGGGGGCCGCTGCCGTGCCACCCGCCGGAGTTCCGGGCGCGGGGGCGGCTCCGGCGGGGGGGGCGCGGCGCCGGCCCCCGGGGGCGAGGGCACCCGGGGGCCTCCAGCCTCCGGGCGCCCCGCCCGGGGGGGGAGGGCACGGGGCAGGCGGCTGCGCAGCTGTCCGCGCGGGGGCAGCGGTGGGAGGCGCCGGGGCGGGGGCACCGCGGCGGGTCCCTCCCGGCGGCGACCGAGGGCTGGCGGCTGCCCCCGCTCCAGCCACTCCCAGAGCATCGCGGGTAACCCCTGGGGGAATCCTGGGGGTGACGCTTCGGATTGCGCAATCTGAGCCCCGGGCCCCCCCCGGGGGTGGAAGGTGCTGCTCGCCCCGCGCCCTCCCCAGGCCCGCGACGGCTTCCTCTCCGGGTGGGCCCGGGTGGACATCTAGCAGCTGCGACCAGGCCGGCGCTCAGCCCCCCGCTGCGGCGCTTCTCGGCCTGCCGAGGAGCAGTCCGGTGCCTCAGCCGGGGAAGAGGAAGCGAGAGTTATTTTAAGAATTCTGGGGTTGTTTTTCCCTCGCCTTGGGGGAAGGGTGTCAGCGTCAGTTCCCACTTTCCTGTGTTATCTTGGCCGACTGTGGCATCTTCATGCTGTGTATTTGTAACATTCCAGTAACCCGCTTGTCGTGTGGACGTGTGGTTGTGTGTTCGTTTCTTTGTATATCCGTGTGGATGTGTGTTAATTACCCTATTTTCACCCAGCATCTTGGCCATCTCTGAATCCAGACCTTGCGAAAAATCTGTAGCTGTGTATGAAGGGGGTGATTATTGAAATTCTTTTCGGACTTCCTCATCTTTGAGAGAGCCTGTCATCCATCTCACGTGCCATTTAACACACTTACAGCCCCTAGTACGCAGTAGGCATTTCATAAGTGGTGCTGTTACTGTTGTTTGTTACAACCATTTTCATCCATGTCAATGCAGCTCCTTGATTCTTTGCAACTTGGTGATTTCGAACCTAAGACTACCATGTCTGATTTTTTTTTCTGCTTAATGAATATACAAGGGGTTTGCTGTCCCAAAGTTGTACCCATCAGTCTTACTCTCCCTAGAGAGTAAGAACTAGCCAATAAAGGTGTTGGACTTTTGGGTTGTTGTCTGCCCCCAGCTGGCTATAGGGGTGTCTTCTCTGCATAGCCAAAACTTAAAGAGGTGCCTGGAAAACAGGTACTGCTAGAACACAGGGGCTCTCTGTGTAGTTCTAAGTTAGAGAAAGTTTTGCTGGGAAAGGGTGGGATCCAGTCAGCCCCTCCATTCTCACTTGTCAGTAAACGTGTTGAGACTTGAAGATATTTAGTTAGATCGCAAGAGCCTTTAGTACTGACTGGGCCTCTTTGGATGCAAAGAGGGTGACCCTCTTCCTGAGAGAAGGGTAGAGGGCAGTGACGTAAAGGAAGAGAAAACAGAAGCCAGGAAACTTGAGTTTTGTCCCTCTTAGTTCCATCTGTAGTATTTGTATTCAGAAATAAATCACCAAAACATCTGAGAGTCCAGTTGGTTCACATGAATATGTGGAGGGGTAACAACAAAATTCAACCATATTATCCATATACAAACCATACTGATTTTATCAATAAGAATGCCGTGTGTACATGCCCATGACATGGAACCTTGTTGTAGCTCACTTGTACTGATGATTTCAATGATATCTGAATTAGTGTTAACAGTGGAGCGTCACCACAGTCGTCAGTCAGAACATTGATCAATGACACATTGACAGCAGAGGCGGTCTGGGACTTTTCCTGGCTCTTCCTAGCAACAATGATGCTAATACCCTTTACTTTTTCAGGACTCTGAAGCCTTCCTAAACTCAATTTCCTTTGAACCTCTTGTAGTCTCTACAGGATAGGCTGGGAAAGATACAGAAAAAGAGGTTTGGGGACTTGTCCAAGATCATGAGATTGTCCAAGATCATGGTTAAGTGTCACCATTGGGAATAGTAGGTCCGTCCTCTGGCTTTTCCCACTTGTCCACCTTTGGAACTGTAGTAGGGACTCAATTACAGATGTTCCTCGACTGTGGTCTGATTATGTCCAGATAAATCCAGTCATAAACTGAAAATATCATAAGTCAAAAATGCATTTAGTACACTTAACCTACTAAACCTCATAGCTTAGCCTAGCCTACCTTAAATGTACTCAGAACACTTAAAATAGCCTACAAAATAGCAAAATAATCTAACATAAAGCCTGTTTTATAATAAAGTGCTGAATATCTCATGCAATTTAATGAATACTGTGCTGAAAGGGAAAAACACCTGGCTATAATTCACATTTTTAAAACAGGGAATCACTGGGTATTACGGTGGCCCATGCCTGTAATTCTGGCACTTTGGGAGGCTGAGGCAAGAGAATTGGGTGAGACCCGGAGTTTGTGATCAGCCTAGGCAAAATAGGGAGACCTTGTCTCTATAAAAAAAAATTAAAAAAATTTGCTGAGCACGGTGGTGCATGCCTATAGTCCCAGCTACTTGGAAGGTTGAAGCAGGAGGATCAACCAAGCCTAGGAGTTTGATGTTGTGGTGAGCACTCCAGTCTGGTCAACAGAGCAAGATCTGGACTCAAAACAAACAAAAAAACCCAAACAAACAAAACAAAAACTAGAGAGTTATGAGGTAATTTTCTTTTATTACTTGGCAATTGTCTGAACTAAGTGGCTAACTGCTTAAGACATAGGGGCGGAAGCACCATCAAGCTGGGCACTTAAGCTGTCTTCTGGAAATGAATTTCTGTGCCTTTCTGCACTGCTTCCTGCTTGGGGGTAGGGGTCTCCAGTAACTTCTAAGGTGACACCTACACTGGCTGCTGTCCAAGCAACTCTAGTGACTGCTGTGGGTGGGGGTGGGGGGGTTGGGAGGGGAAACGTGTCAGGTGCTTATTGGTTAATACAGGCTTGCCCAGGGAATACTTTGCAAAAGGACTTCTTCCAGCGTCTGCTGAAATTGCCTCCTTTATAAGCCCCACCAGCCTCCTGTGCAGTTGTTATAACAGTAAGGACAGCATTGAAGATGAAAATAAAAAGTAAGGAGACATAAAGCCTGTTTCATAGTAAAGCATTGAATATTACAACACAGGCCCATTTTCTCAGTACATGCTATGTTCTAGGTGCCGTTCTAAGCCAATATTCCTGTCATGGATACACGTTGCCTCCCATCTTTTTTTTTTTGAGTCAGAATGTCACTATGTGGCCCACTCACTGCCACTGCAGCCTCGACCTGCTGGGCTCAGGTGATCCTTCTACCTCAGCCTTCCAAGTAGCTGAAACCACAGATGTGCACCACCATGCCTGGCTAATTTTTTGATTTATTGCTGAGATGAGGGCTCACCAAGTTGTCCAGGCTGGTTTCGAACCTCTGGAACTCAGGTAATTCTCTCACCTCGGCCTCCCAAAGTGCTGAGATTACAGGGGTGAGCCACTGCTTCTGGCCACCTCCCATCTTTTAAGGATGATAGTGTAGAGAAGAACATGGAAGAGGAAGTTGTTTTTTTTTTTTTTTTGTCAGAAATACTGAAAGATTTCTTGCAGCTGTCTAGTTTCCTGATACTTCAATTGTGAAACTTTGAGTTCACTCTATCATTTCTAAAGTTTATTTTAAATAAGTTCCCATTTAGGGGAGACACCCAAGTGTAGAAAATGGTATGGAAATCTGCCACGTGAAGGATTAGAAATTTTGTAATGGACCAATTTAAAGACTTAGACCTTCTCTTAGATATCTTTGGGCTTAAGTTAGCTGGAAGGGCTCTCTTGTAATTGAGAATAGCAAGTTTTAATACTTACTTGGGATGATGTATTAAAAAGCCTCATCCATGCTGACAAGTGCAGGGGCCTGTCATAGCCTTTGTTGATTATTCTTGGTCTTTGACTTCATCCTATTCTATACTTCATTTTTCCTCATTGCTGAATAAGCTATCCGCATTTCTTAATTGCTACTCGGCTATTTCTTGAAAGCTGTATTTATAGTCAGGATATAGTTTTCGCTCTGGTTTGTTTCACTGTGCTTTATTGACTCTCAACATATGTCCAGTCTTTCTCCTTCCACTCCCTTGTTAGTTCTTTCCCTGCCATCTTTTTTTTTTTTGAGTTGGAGACTCACTCTGTCGCCCAGACTGGAGTGCAGTGGCCACTCCTGGCCACCGCAGCCTCGACCTGCTGGGCTCCGGCGATCCTTCCGCCTCAACCTTCCAAGTAGCCGGAATTACAGGTATGCGCTACCACGCCCGGCTGATTTTTTGATTTATTGTAGAGATGAGGTCTCGCTGCCCAGGTGGGTGTCGAACCCGCGGGCTCAGGCAGTCCACTCACCTCAGCCTCCCAAAGGCGCGGGATTACAAGCTGAGCCACCGAACCCGGCTCCCTGCCCTCTTACAAAACCTTCTTCAAGCCAGGAATTGGCATGATATGAACCGACCATTTATGGGACGAGATGGTCAGCTAGTCTCATTATTGTAATTCCTGCTTATTCATAATGCAAAGATACCTAAATGATGGCCTATAAAATGACGCAAATGGGGCTAAATTCACAGAATCCATTTTTTTCCCCCAGCTGAGAATTTATTGATGTAAACGCCACCAAATAAACCATGTTATCAGTCTGGGCGCAGTGACTCACGCCTGTAATCCTAGAACTTAGGGAGGCCAAGGTGAAAGAACTGCTTGAGCCCAGGAGTTCAAGAGCAACCTGGGCAACATAGCTAGACCTTCTCTCTACAACAACATAAAAAAAAGTTAGCCGGGTGTGGGGTGCAAGTGCCTGTGATCTCAGCTACTCTGGAGGGTTAAGACGAAAAACTCGCCTGAGTCCGGGAGGTCAAGGTTGCGGTGAGCTGTGAGTGTGCCACTTTCCTCTCCAGCCTGGGCCACAGAGTGAGACCCCCAATTTTTACAAAAGTGATCAAAAATAGGGTTGTGATGTGCCCTTCCCCCAGCCCAGGCCCCTAAAATCCCCTCCTGCAGGAGGGAGAGAGAGGAAAGGGGCCTCCCCACACTAAGAATGCACAGTCCCTTGGCCCATGCAGGGCCAGGCTGGCCAGGGCAGGAGAGCCAGGTGCTGTCTCCAGGAGTTGGTGGAGCAGGGCGGCTCGCACAGCTGGTCGTTGAAGTTCAGGTTAATGGTGAAGCCTAGGTCCCAGTCGTTCTTGGTGTTGGCTGCATGCTGGTGGTGCCAAAGGGATCCTCCCCATCTTCGCTGTTGGGTAGTCCTCTGTGTAGAATACCATTGGCTTCCAGTGCATGTTTGGAGACTTGGGACTGGTGGAGAAGCCAGTCGTCATATGGCAGGGTGAACTTGGTGTTGACTCCACCAGGACCTGCAGTAGTCATTCTGCTTCACTTGAGGGCAGAAGGGGGAGGTGAAGGTCAAACCTTCCACCTTGATGGTGTAGATGTCCTTTATGAGGCAGGTATTGGTGACCGGCTGCTTGGGGTCTACCACATCCACCAGGGGCTCCTTAATGCCACATCTTTGATACAAGACATATCAAAGCTGTGACCTTTCTCCCACCAGTAGATCTTGTATTCTTGGTACTGCCTGGATGGCCATCATATATACAGTGTGGCTCCATCTGAGAAGATGAGGTCAAGGGCGCCAGTCACTTGTACCAGGTGTACGGTATGGTGTTGAGCATGAACTCGCAGAGGAGGCAGTAGCCCATCTATTCGCTGATGTTGGTGTCCACTTTGTCCACTGGGAGTGCCACCTCCCCCACTTCCTCTTGATGGTGGTCAACACGTGGTCTAACTTGTTGGCTTTGGTGATCTTCACCACATAATCAGAAGTACCGGGACACTTGATTCCAATGACCTTACAGCCCCGGCCTTGGCAGCAGACTCACAGGGGAAGCTTGTGCCCAAATCCATGGCCAGCACCACCTTGTCCTTGAAGAGGTGCTGGCTGTGAAACATGGTGCCATCCATGGGGATGAGCCCTGCATTCTCTAGCATCCTCCTTGTGGATGTCCAAGTGGACTAGGAATCAAAGTCTTGATCTTTGGGCATCGTGTCCTCAGGATTGGGCTTCTCGCCACTTTCTGTCCAGCCACAGGAAGCCTCAGCCATGCCTAGAAGCTCTGCAGTCTCTCTGCCCATCTCTAGCTCAGCCCACAGTTGGGTAGGGAGGGGAAGGAGAACTTGGTCAGATTCGGGGAAGGGTACAGAGGGTTACTTCTTCAAGAAGTGGCTGGAGCCTCATCCCATGAGCCAGGGTGTCTTCAAAATTCTCCACGATGCAATTTTCAGCCCGAGATGCCACCATCTTCACCCATACCTACTACTCTTCTGGCCTCCAAGACTCCCCACTTTCTCACAGGGTGGCTATTTCTTTTTCTTTCTTTACTTTTTTTTTTTTTTTGAGTAAGGGTTTCACTCTTTTGCCCAGGCTCTAGTGCAGTGGCACAAGCATGGCTCACTGCAGCCTCAACCATTTGGGCTCAAACAATCCTTTGACCTCAACCTCCCAAGTATCTGAGACTTACAAGCATGAGCTACCATGCCTGACTAATTTTCTTAATTTTTTGTAGAAACGAGATCTTACCTTGTTGCTCAGACTAAAGCATGAGCCACCATGTCTGCCTAATTTTTTAAATTTTTTGTAGAGATGAGGTCTACCTCTGTTGTTCAGGCTAGTCTCGAACTCCTGTGCTCAAGTAACCCTGGGATTTTAAGCATGAGCCACTGAACCCGGCCAGCATGGTTATTTCTTAATAATCCAGGCTCTTGTATTGAGTTGTAGAACATTGGGAAGAAGTCCTTATTTGTGTAGCTCAGAGGGTCTTTTAGTCGGTCTCATTGCCTTTTTACAGTTCATGCTTCTGACAGAGTCAAGTATTGCCTGCCTGACAGCACTCCTACCTTTCTGTGAGCATCTAAAATCTCACTCTTGAGTGACACCAAACCATACTGATTGGAAGCTCCTTGCCAACGGTGCTCTCCAGCTCCCTCCTTCCTCCCTATATGAGAACATCTGATGGGGAGCTCAGGTGACTTCCTTGGACCCACCCGCAGGCACTGTGAGGTCAGAGAGATGGGTCTGTATTCATTTTGCCTTCCACGGAAGCTATGACCCAGTCTTGGTGTTTCGGCCTCTGGGGGCCTCTAACTCTTCCTGCAAATGTGAATCCCCACCAGGGCAGGGGAATGGAGAAGCTTGTCTCAGGCCCTCTGGAGAGGGAGGGCCACTTCTGCTTTCCAGGGAGAAGCTGTGTCATGGGGAGCAGAACTGTGGCTGTAGGGGAGGCTGGAGGGAGAAGGCCCTAGAGGAGACTCGCAAGGAAGTGATACTTCCTCCGACTTGAAGGCCGGGGGCCAGATCATTTGCCTGCAGCCCCTCCTTCCTTACCGCCCAGCCCTGCTTTTTCCTCAGGGTTCTTTTACCACTTCCTGCTCTCCCCATTTTCAATGTGCCCCAGGGAGGAAGGAGGGAAGAAGAAAGGGGAGAGAAAGGAAATTATCAAGTCTTCTCTGGGAAGCCCACTGTGGTGGCCACGTGTGATGTTTCAACAACAGAAAGTTGTACATTTTGAAATTCCCCATCCTAGAAACCGTTACAAAACTCTAAACAGATGTTGTGAATCCTCTCAGTGTTCAGCCAATGTAATAATTTCTTAATCCTAACTACAGTAGGTCAGGTCTGTTGTAAAAGTTACTTAAGCGACAGCTTCTTGTTAAATTCTTGGAATAGACCAGTGGCTGTCAAACTTCTTTGACCCCAACCCATATCAAGAAACATGTTTTACCTGTGCCCAAATACACAGTTATCTGTACGCAGATCAAAAACAAAGGAAAAAAATCTGGTCAACAGGCCTCTCCCACTAACTTGCTGGGGGAATGTAGTCTGGGACAGTCATGTGTTTGGGGGAAATGTAAACACAAGTGAGTGTGAGATCCCTGTCCTAGAGGGGTTTATTGTGCTCTATACTCTCTGGGTTGTTCACAAGCCGGAATGCTCATTTGCTGTGATTGTAGGTGGAGCAGTTACTTTCTTGCTGGGGGGATCCCTGAGCATCCAAATCAGTGCCCAGAATCTACTCTTAATAGTAAGAAGAAAGACAGTGCAGTGAGGTGGTTAGAGCACAGGGTGTGGAGTTAATCATATTTAGACTCAAATCCCAGGTCTGTCCCTTACTAGCTGTGGGATACCAAGATACCACCAGCCTTGCTAGCCTCAGAGTTCTCATAGTTAAACCTCAAGGACTGACTGTGAGTGTTCCAGGTTGTAAAGGATTGGGAACTACCTGCATGTGGAGCACATAGCTAATGGTAGTCGTTCTTATTGTCTGCTTGACCAGTTCCATCAGGGTTGGGGCATTTTTGTTTTTGTTTTTTTTAGTTGGAGTCTCACTCTGTCGCCCAGGCAGGAGTGCAGTGGCATGCTCCTGGCCACCGCAGCCTCGACCCACTGGGCTCCGGCGATCCTTCTGCCTCAGCCTTCCTAGTAGCTAGAATTACAGGCAAGCGCTACCATGCCCGGCTGATTTTTTGATTTATTGTAGAGATGAGGTCTTGCCAAGTTGCCCAGGTGGGTCTCGATCCCGTGGGCTCAGTCAGTCCACTCACCTCAACCTCCCAAAGTGTGGGATTACAGGCTGAGCCACCAAGCCCGGCTAAAAAAAGTTTTTAAAAAGTTGAACATAAACAGGGAGGTAATATTATACCATTTCTGAAATAAGATATTCATATATGGGGAAAGCCCTTTTTTATAAGCTCTGTTTATCAAAAATTTTATATTAAGGTCTCAGTAGTGATTATTTCTGGGTGAATGCTGGTTTTTTTTTTTCTTTTGTACATCTTTATTCTTAAAAGAACAGGCATCACGGGTATGATTTTAAAGCAGCCATAGAAGGAGCAATGGAATGAAGCCAGCATGACTGCAGAGGGCAGGGCACTTTGGAACCAGGATGGTCAGAAGGATGCTTGTGTGGAGATAGATGTCAGCAGACCTGGTCCCAGAGGGCTGATGCACCCACTGTTGTAAATAGAATATTTTCTTAAAGAAGCTTCCGCTATTGTTTAGTATCCAGTTTAGCAAACCTATCTTGAGTGCCTGCTGGGAGTCAGTCACATTATTAGGAGTACAAATCTGCATATGTTGGTGGAAATCCTGCAGGGAGCAGTCCACCCCCTCCCAGCCCACCTCCAGAAGAAGGGGCAAATACATACAGCTATCTGTATGCAAAACAAAAACAAAGAAAGAAATGAAAAACAAAATCTGGTAGACAGGCCCATTTCACTAGATTGTTGGGGAAATGCATTCTGGGACAGTCCTTCTGAGGCCGGCTTGACCGGCTCCATCAGAGTTGGGTTTTTTTTTTAATGGATGCATAATGGATATACATAGATGAGAAAGGACAGGCTAAGGTCATGAAGGACCAGTCTGCCCCTCACCACAACGGGTTCTAGGGAGGCTGTGGGAAGGCTCCACAGGCAGGCTTCCAGTATACTTGGCCCTGATACTAAGTGCTGCATTGTACAGTGGCAGTGAGGGGAATCATTGGAGCCTTGTAGTGAGAAGCTAACTTTTTTTCATCACAGGAAACTTCTTGCCTAAACTTTTTCAAAGTAAGGCACTATGAGATAGTTAGAAGATGAAGAGACAGGGAAATACTTAATGGCTGCTTTAAATAGGTGGACGAGCAACTGAAAACCATAGAGTAAAAGATAGGCAGGCAGCTGCAAAATTTACTTTGCTGAAATTTCTTCATATATATATGAATATATATGTATGCATATGGCAACTATCAAATGGAAAACAAATCTGAAAAGTCAATATGGTCCAGAAAAACAAAAATCAACTGCTATGATGCCAGGGACTCAAAGGCACTTCCCCAAAGATTAATTTGGAACTAGAAAGTAACATTTGTTGCTGGTTTTTTTTAAATGATGGCAGAGGGCTTAATCTTGTAATCGTAGGCTGCAAGTAAATACTTGATATCTGCTCTAAATGACCTGGAGAGTGACAAAAAGATACAGTAATGGATACAACCACTGGCTTCAAAGGAATTTTTAATACGGAGTTTATGGCCACTAATATATTCAAATGTGGCATCATAGCAGTTGATTTTTGTTTTTCTGGACCATATTGACTTTTCAGATTTTTTTCCAACTTGATAGATGCCATATGCATACATATATATTCATATGTATATGAAGAAATTTCAGCAAGGTAAATTTTGCAGCTGCCTGCCCATCTTTTACTCTATGGTTTTCAGTTATTTTTGAAGTTTTAAATAAATCAAATTAATTATTCAATGAGGGTTTAATTGTGATTTCTAAAAAAAAATTCATTACAAGTAGAGATTCTTTCAAGAGTCTAGTAGAAAAAAATTCAGAACACTTTGGTGAATGCCTCTGAAATGTTACATTGTTGCTATAGTTGTGACAATTTTTCAACTACAGTACTGCTGTGGAATCCAATTTAACACATGCCTTGTCCTCATCTAGTGACAAGTGTCAACCACTGGGCTCTTGATCTCACCTATCATCCTTGGTATCCAACATTAGAGTCACAGACTCTTACCAAGGGAAGAGATTTTGGTAGAGTGTCTCCCATGTAATCCTTTTTTTTTTTTTTTTGAGTCAGAGTCTTACTCTGTCACCCAGGCTGGAATGCAGTAGCATGCTTATGACTACCAGAGGCTCAGACAATCCTTCTGCCTCAGCTTTTCAAGTAGCTGAAACTACAGGCATGAGTCACCATTCCCAGCTAATTTTTTGATTTATTGTAGAGATGAGGTCTTGCCATGTTGCTCAGGTTGGTTTTGAACCCTTGAGCTCAGGCAGTCCTCTTGCGTCTGCCTCCCAAAGTGCTGGAATTACAGGCACAAGCCACCATGCCCAGCCCCATGTAATCCTTAATAGATAGTTGCTTTCCCTGGAACACTGGGTCTCGAATATGAGTGTCTGCCCTGGTCATTCTCACCAGGTGAGGGAGGTCACATTGGAGAGCACCGTGCTGAGATATTACTGGGGTTGCTCAATACGGCTTATTTCATGTTTGGACAGCTGCAGGTATAAGAAAGCTTTTTCTCTCAAGTCACAATCCTTTATTCCCATAGCTTCTACCTGTTGATTGTAGTTCTGCCTTCAGGCATGGTTTTACACATCTGAAGCCTGCCACTCCTGGAATGATGAAGTAATCATTCACTGTGGTTATAAGTACAGGAGATGTAGGGATGTTATTGATTGCCTGTCCACCCAGCACTGTTGTCTTCCTTTCTTTCTACCAGAACTCAGATTCTTTCAGGATCCATCTTCTCCATGGATGCTTCAGCAGAAGCTTTTTCCATCCTCATTTATAGCATGGCCCTGACTGGTCAATAGTTCCTGTTCTTGCCTGTGATTCATTCCTAGCTGGATATATTTTGGATCTGACAGTAATCAGTGAAACAAAGTCATGTTCCATGGATGGGCCTAAGATATGCGAGGAGAGGGAGTGGGGGAAGGAAGAGAGAAAGAAAGTGGGAGAGTGAATGTGGGATAAAGAGACAGCAAAGCAAATGTGAGCCACAAGAAATTAGAAGGAAAATACCGCAAGTTATCTTGCTTACTAATTTGTAACATACACAATGAGTGTCCACTCTCTGTTTCCTCTGGTCACACAGATTGGTGTGGGATCAATACTCATAACCACAATTTACTTTTTTTTAAAATGTGTATTTACTGAGCAGTGAATGTTAGTCTTTGTAGTGGGTGCTCTGGGGAAAACGTAAACTCATCTCCTAGAGGAGTTTATTGTACTCTATTCTCTCTGGGTTGTTCACAAACCAGAATGCTAATTTGCTGTGATTGTAGGAGGAGCAGTTACTTTTTTGCTCAGGGGATCCCTGAGCACCCGAATGAGTATCCAGAAACTACTCTTAATAGTAAGAAGAAAGACTGTGCAGTGAGGTGGTTACAGCACAGGGTGTGGAGTTAGTCATATTTGGGTTCAAACCCCAGGCCTGTCCCTTCCTAGCTGTGGGCTGCTGGCAAGATTCCAGCCTTGCTAGCCTCAAAGTTCTCATAATTAAACCTCAAGGACTGACTGTGAGTGTTCCAGGTTGTAAAGGATTGGGAACTACCTGCATGTGAAGCACATAACTAATGGTAGTCACTGCTGTTTTTATCAAAGGAAAGTTTGTTAGTTTTTTCTTATTTATATTAAAAAACTGAACAGAGACAGAATGTCACTGTGTTGCCTAGGCTGATCTTGAACTCGTGGCCTCTGGTGCTGAGGTTATAGACTTGAGTCACTATGCCTGACCTAGGATGACTGATTTTTAAAAAATCAGAAATCATGGTGAAATCATGCCATACTAGAAAACAACAACAAAACTAATCGGAAAATAGCAAGTAGTGTCAAAAATGAGGAGAAATTGGAGCCCTGTACATTGTCGGTGGGAGTGTAAACTGGTACAGCTACTATGGAAAACAATATGGCAATTCCTTAAGAAATTAAACACAGGATTTTCATGCCATTCAACTTCTGGGCATATGTGCCAAAGAAATGAAAGTCTAAAAGAGAAATTTGTACATCCATCTTCATAGCAGCCTTCTTCACAATAGCCAAGAAGTGGAAGTAACTTGTGTCCATTAATGGATGAAACAAAATGTGGTATATACATACAATAGGAATATTATTCAACTTAAAAGAAGAAGAGAATACTGGCATGCTACAATGTTAATGAACTTTGAGGCCATTATGCTAGGTGAAATAAGCCAGACACAGGAAGACAACTTTTGTACGATTTTACTTATGTGAGGTACCTAGGATAGTCAAGTTTATGGAGACAAAAATGTAGAATGGTATCTTCCAGAAGTCAGGGGAGGTATGAATGTGGAGTTATTGTTTAATGAGTCCATACTTTTCATTTTTTAAGATAGAGTTCTGGAGATGGGAGGTGTTGGTGGTTATACAAGAATATGAATGCCCTCAGGGCCCCTGAATTACACACATAAAATGTTTAAGATGTAAATTTTCTATCATGTGTGTTTTACCACAATTAAAAATGATTTTTTAGCTGCCCTCGGTGGCTCAGCCTGTAATCCCGTGCCTTTGGGAGGCTGAGATGAGTGGATTGCCTGAGCCCGCGGGTTCGAGACCCGCCTGGGCAGGTGAGACCTCATCTCTACAATAAATCAAAAAATCAGCTGGGCGTGGTAGCGCATGCCAGTAACTCCGGCTACTCGGAAGGCTGAGGCGGAAGGATCGCCGGAGCCCAGCAGGCGAGGCTGCGGTGGCCGGGAGTGGCCGCTGCACTCCAGTCTGGGCGACCGAGTGAGACTCCAACTCAAAAAAAAAATTTTTTTTTTAAGTTGCTTAATGAGCAGATACATGTTCAAATAGATGGGTGATCTTTTTTTTCTATTCAATTTAAAAATTTTAGATTTGGGGGGTATACATGGGTACATGTTACATGGACATATTGTGTAGTGGTGGGAACTGGGTCTCAGGCAGCCCATTTCCAGATAGTGAACATTGTACCCTGCAGGTAGTTTCTGAACCTTAGATCCCTCTACCCTTATTAGTATCTGCAGTGCCTGTTATTTCCATCCTTGTGACTGTTTAGCTCCCACATGTGTTTGGCTTTCTGTTTCTGAGTCAGTTTACTTAGGATGATGGTCTTCAGCTCCATCCATGTTGCTGCAAAGGACACAATTTCATTCTTTTTCGTGGCTGTGTAGTATTCCATGGTGTATATATACACCACATATTCATTATCCACTTAACGGTTGATGGGCATGTCAATCAATTTCATATCTTTGCAAAGGTGAATTGTGCTGCAGTGAACACGTGCGCATAGGTGTCTTTGTTATGTTACCACCTCTGTCCCATTGGGTAGATACCTAGTAGTGGGATCTCATGGTAGATCTACTTTTAGTTCTTTGAGAAGCTTCATATCAGGTTCCGTAGAGGTTGTCCGAATTTACACTTCCACCAACAGTGTTAGTGTTCCCTTTTCTCCGCATCCATGTCGGCATCTATTTTTTGAGTTTTTAATCATGGCCATTCTGACTGATGTGAGGTGGTATTTCACTGTGGTTTTAATTTGCATATCCCTGATGATGATTGATGTTGAACACTTTTTCATGTTTGTTGGCCATCTGTATATCTTCTTTTGAGAGATGTCTGTTCATGTCATTTGCCCTCTTTTTTAATAGGGTATGGGGGTGATCTTGATGATATCTCATTAAGTTTGATAAAGTGCCCTTCTTTTGGCTGGGGATTTGCCTTCCAAGTAGACTGGTGTTTACTTTTTGGGGGGAGGGGCTGAGTGGACGGGGCCTTTATATCATTTAATACAAGGCTGTGTAGATTGCTGGCTGACAGAGAACTGAAAAGACAGTGATGTGTGAGAGAGTATGATAATGGAGACATTTACAGAGGCAGAGGCTTCAGATGAGCAAGAAGTATTGTAACAAAGCTGTCTGCAGGGACCTGGAGGTGTGAAGTGAGCCTTCTCGCTCTTTAGACATTTTTCAGCTCAGGCTAAGTGATTCTCTTACAGGACCTTATAGAAAGTCATGGAGTGGTACCATTATTTCCAGCCATGGACTCATTGATTCCAAACCACATAACAAGAAAGAGTATTTCTGTCAGAGCTCTTCCTGATTGGATTTGAAGAGACTTTAAAAAAGGTTTTTTCAATGCAGGAGTGTTTTTGTTGTTGTTATATTTAAGTATAGCCCACACATAGAAAAGTACAGAAAACAGAAAGGATAGCTCAATGCAAATCCTGTGTAACCACCCCTAGGTTAAAGGCAGAATGATGCCCATCTTCCCTGCCAACAGGATGCTCTTCAAAGGTATTCACCATCCTGCTTCTTGTTTTAGTTGTTTCCAATGTAGGCTTCTTAACAACAAGGTGCAGGGAACTGAACAGAAGTATTAAAGGCATTTGGTTTGGCAAATAAACAGATTTTCAAGTTGTGGGTTTGGCTGCAAGCAGCATCTCTCTGTGTATTAAATGTACTTACTGTGATTCAGTTGGAGAACTTGTCCTTTTTATACCCTGGCTATTCGGTTGCTAAAATTCTCACTCATGAGTTTGATCTGAGCCTTATTTAAATATGCCTTGTTATTTGTCCACTCATTAGTAAAACTAGTTGGCACAAGCCATATATGGCTGGTTTTGCTGTACAGCTAAGTAAATTTATAAATGCAAATGTGTGGGTGTGATAAGGGTGGTTTCCACTGACCCACATGTAATCAAACATCCTGTTACATGACACAGTACCAGTCTGTGCACAAGCATTTGAAAGTGGTGACTGGTTTTGTGAATTCAGTGATGCTATTCTTAAGTAAAATAGGACTCCTTTTTTCACATGGTGAAGAACACAGCACCTTTGTTACAGATTGTTTTTTCAGTGTCTGCTTCATGTCATTTTGGCATTTGTTTTTGTTGGGGGTGAGAGGGAAAGAGAGGCATAATTTGACCTGTGGCATTTGTTAATCCATGAAGTAATGCTTCTTTTATTTGTCATTCAGAAAACACTTCTTGGATACTTACAATTCATGTATATGCATGCATATGACTTGCAGTCATCTCCATGAGTACTCAATAGCAAAATTGTTGTTCCAAAGATCCTTAGAAAGTTAAAACATTTTAAAAAGTAGAATAAGGAGTACTTCCTTTTTTTTTTTTAAGCAGGACACAGTGGCTTATGCCTGTAATACCAGCCCTTTGGGAGGCCAAGGTGAGAGGACACTTGAGCCCAGGAATTTGAGACCATCCCGGGCAACATGCAAGATCCTGTCTCTACCAAAAAAAAAAAAAAAAAATTTTCTGGCTGGGCACGGTGACTCATACCTGTAATAATCCCAGCAATTTGGGAGGCCAAGGTGGGAGGACTGCTTGGAGCCCAGGAGTTTGAGACCAGCCTAGGTAACATAGCAACCTCATCTCTGCAAAAATAAAAATAAAAAATTAGCCAGACATGGTAGTGTGCACCTGTAATCCCAGCTACTCAAGAGGCTGAGGCAGAAGGATCCTATACCTAGGAGGTTGAGACTACAGTAAGCCATGATTATGCCACTGCACTCCAGCCTGAAGAACAGAGTGAGACCCCGACTCAAAAAAATAATTGTTTTAATTTATTTTTGTTGTTGTTTTGTTTTATAGAGACAGGATCTTATTATGCGGCCCAGGCTAGAGTGCAGTGGTCACTCACAGGCCCAATCATTGCACCCTATGTCCCTGAACTCCTGGTCTCAAATATTACTCCTGTTTTAGCCTCTCAAGTAGCTGGGACAACAGGTACCTGGCTCAGAGTATAACTTTCTGTGTCACACGAAATATGAAGGACATATATAGGCAGTCGAGTACTGAGGAGGTCCCATCTTTTTGTGAAAAAGTCACAAGTGTAGTCTGGGTCATGGCTGAGAATAATCACACCCCAGGAGAAGATGCTGAGTTTGCAGTTTGACTGTCCACAGTCCTCAGACCCCCCATTGAGTTTTCCCCTAGCCACAGTTTCTGGTCCTTCTTGTCTCTGCACTTTAACTGCCTGTGTCTGTTGGCAACTGCAGACACTACAGAGGATTTGAACAAAGAGTGAGCCCTAGAGATGGAGGGAATATTGGACCAAAGAGACTGACCAGGGCAGAGTAATTTTTAAGTTCAGAAGTAATTTCCTCAGTTGAAAATTAAAGAAGAGATGGGGAAATAACATGTCTGGATTTCTTATCTTGGAGAAGAATGTAAGCTGTGGATTAGCAACACTGTAGTAGCTTATGATAAATATTTTAGGTTGTGGACTTTGGGGTGTCTGGGGGACAGTGTGTTTAGGGTTCTTGTTCATGCTCTGTTGAATCAGTCTTGGGCATTAGATGAAAGTCCCTTAAATTTTTCAGGCCTCATTTTTGTAATATATAAAACAGCAATAAGAGATGCTTGCCTGGCATCTCATCCAGTTGTTGTGAGGATTAAATGAGGTACTGTACCTTAGAGTTCTTTTCTTTTTTTTAAGTCAGAGTCTCACTTTGTCGCCCAGGCTGAAGCACAGTGACATGTTCACAGTCACCATAAACTCCACCTTCTGTACTCAGGTGATCCTTCTGCCTCAGCCTTCCAAGTAGCTGGAACTATAGGCATACGCCATGACACCTGGCTAATTTTTTAGTTTATTGTAGAGACGAGGTCTCACCAAGTTGCACAGGCTGGTCTCGAACCCCTGAGCTCAGGCAATCCTCTCACCTCCACTTCCCAAAGTGCTGGGATTACAGGCATGAGCCACCCTGCGTGGCTTGTACCTGAGAGTTCTTTAAGGAATCTAACTCACTACACGCTTTGGCTATTGTTTTGGTGAAACTATGATACCTCTAGCCTTTTCTTGACTTTAGAGAATCCCTGACCCCTCCCCATTCATGGTACCCCTGGTCTGTGGTAGTTGGGTCCACTCATACATTATCACCAACCCTGTGGTGAAGCTGAGATTTGGTGTACACACCAAGTGTAAATTCATTCTTCTTAAAATGTCATTGCAAAAAGGAAAAAGGAAAGTATTCTCTTTTATTGTTAGGTGGTCCTTAAGCATCCTTTGAGGGGTAAAGCAGTCTTTGAAAAAGCAAATTTTATAGATAAAGAAACAGAGAATAAAAACCTTGCCTAATTTGGTAGTTGTGCCCCTAAGCACCTTGCCTCCATTTAAGTGTTGAGGAAATAGCTGGAATTCAATTAGCAGGATGGAAAACCATGCTACTGACCACAGAACTGGCTTCACTGTCTGTGTATATCTTCTTGGCCGTGTACTAAACGTGGCCTAATTTCTCCTGCCAAGGAGATGCAAAACAGGTATCAGTAACAACATCAGAACTTTCATTCATGTGATTTCTGTCATTCCATATACATGAAAAAATTCAGATTTTAGATTAAGGACAGTAAAGATTCCTCTTTTGTATTTTAAAAGGTACTCATCCGTCCCCATAGCAATAAATATTGTGCTCCTTGAAGTCTGATAAACACTTGCGATCAGGAGCTAGCATTTCCATGCTGAGAAGACCCGCAACTTCAGATGTGGGGGTTCCGAAGGATGCAAGCACATGACAGTGTGTAGTAACAGTTCTTTCTCACTCTTCAAATTTGCCCGTTTTCTTTTTTTCACCTCAGTTTCTCCCCTATTTTAAATGGAAAATCTACCATTTCATAGAGATCCCAAACTTTTCAAAATCTTTACTTATTTTTTATTTTTTTTAGTTGGGGGTCTCACTCTGTTGCCCTGGTTAGAGTGCGGTGGCACAATCACAGCCCACTGCAGCCTTGATCTCCTGGGCTTGGGCAATCCTTCTGCTTTAGCCTCCAGAGTAGCTGAAACTACAATCCTGTGCTGCCATGCCCAACTACTTTTTATTTATTTATTTATGTTTGAGAGATGAGATTTCAACTGTGTTAGGCTGGTCTCGAACTCCTGGACTCAAACAGTCCTCCCGCTTTGGTCTCCCAAAATGCTGGGATTTTAGGCGTGCCCCGTCTCAAAATCCTTTTTTTTTTTAGATTAGAAAACAGTTTATTTTAAAGGTAAATTAGAGAGAGAGAAATAAAAGTTTTCCTCACCAAGGGGTGTTTATTAAAGGGATAAAAGGGATGTTAGTAAATCTTTAGTAAAGGGATATGGCATTCTAAACCATCAGAATAACTTTCAAAGATCAGAACCTCATTTTTCTTTTGAAAAGAGTGGCAAAAATTAAAATGAAGGCTAGACTTCTTTTAAGAAACAACTTGGCTGGGTGCGGTGGCTCAACCCATAATCCCAGTACTTTGGGAGGCTAAGGCGAGAAGATTGCCTGAGTCCGGAGGTTCGAGACCAACCTGGGCAACTTGGTGAGATCTTGTCCCTACAATAAATCACAAAAACTGGCCGGGCACGATGGCGTGCATCTGTAGTTCTAGCTACTTGGAAGGCTGAGGCGGAAGGATCACCTGAGCCCAGCAGGTCGAGGCTGCGGTGGCTGTGAGTCTGCCACTGCGCTCTAGCCTAGGCAACAAGAGTGAGAATCTGACTCAAAAAAAAAAAAAGAAACAACATTTTTGTCTTTGTTTCTTTAATAGATGTTTAAAGTTTTGCTATATAGCTGTATACATTTTAATACATGTCCATTTTCATTTAACCACCACCATATTAAGAATACAGACCAGTTCTTTCACCCCCACAAAGCTTCCTTGGGCTACCCCCGTCCCAATCTCTGGTAACCTCTGACCTATTCTCTGTTGCTCTAGTTTTGTTTTTTCCATAATGTCATATAAATAGAATCATACTATATGTGGTTTTTAAAAATAATAATGGCTTTATTGAGATGTAACTCATGTACCATATAATTCACTCATTTATTTTTATTTTATTTTTTTTTTATTTTCTGAGTTGGAGTCTCACTCTGTCGCCCAGACTGGAGTGCAGTGGCCGCTGCCAGCCACTGCAGTCTTGACCAGCTGGGCTCCGGCGATCCTTCTGCCTCAGCCTTCCAAGCAGCCAGAACCACAGGTGTGTGCTACCACACCCTGCTAGTTTTTGATTTTGTAGAGACAAGGTCTCGCCAAGTTGCCCAGGTGGGTCTCGAGCCCGTAGGTTCAGACAATCCACTGGCCTCAGCCTCCCAAAGTGCTGGGATTACAGGCTGAGCCACCGAGCCCGGCAATTCCCTCATTTAAAATACACAATTCAGTGATTTTTAGTATGTTCACAGAGTTGTGCAACCATTACCGCAATCGATTTTACAACATTTTCATCATGCCAAAGAGAAATCCTGTGCCCACTTCCTCTTGTCCTAGGCAGCCACTAATCTACTTTCTGTCTCTTTTATAAATTCCAGGCAACTGCTTTTTTTTTGGAGGTTTTTTTTTTTTATTGTGAAGTTGTGGGGTATAGTTAAGGGTTAGGTATACGATTGCGTTTCATTCAGGCACCCTGTTGATATGGTGTGTTTCCCCGTTCCCAGACAGATATTTGCTACTGTTAATCTCATCTCCCTCCCCCCAACATAGTTTCCCAGTACGGTCAGTCATTTTCGTATAGTATTGCATTGGATGTTTAAGGTCTGTTATATGAGTGAGAACATGTGGTACTCGGATCTTTGTTTCTGTGAGAGGTCACTCAGTATTATAGACTCTAGTTCCAGCCAGGTTGCTGCGAAATTCATGATTTTGTTCTTTTCTGTGACTGCGTAGTATTCCATTGTGTATATGTACCACATTTTTTAAATCCAGTCCTCTTTTGTTGGGCAGCATGGCTGTTTCCAGGTTCTTGCTATTGTGAACAATGCTGCGATAAACATACGTGTGCAGGTATCTTTTTTATAGAGTGATTTGAGTTCTTCAGGATATATTCCCAGTAGGGGGATTGCAGGGTCATATGGGAGGTAGGTATTTAGAGATTTTAAGAATCGCCACACTGCTTTCCACAGAGGTTGCACTAGTTTTCACCCCCACCAACAGTGTAGAAGTGTTCCCTTTTCACCACACCCTCTCCAGCAGCTGTTTTTTTTGAGTTGTTGATAATTGCCATTCTGGCTGGGGTTAAGAGGTATCTCACTGTGGTTTTGATTTGCATCTCCCTGATGATTAGTGAGGTTGAACATTTCTTCATGTGTTTGTTGGCTGCTCGGATGTCTTCCTTTGTGAAGTGTCTGTTCATATCTTTTGCCCATTTTATAATGGGGTTGTTTGTTTTTTTCTTTTCAGCATGTTTGAGTTCCTTGTAGATCCAGGATGTTAAGCCTTTGTCGGACCTGGAGTTGGCAAATACTTTTTCCCAGTCTGTAGGCTGTCCCCCTGCTCTCTTGATGGTTTCTTTGGCTTTGCAGAAGCTTGTCAGTTTAACAAGATCCCACTTATCTATTTTCTCTCTTATGAGCTGTGGGTTTTGGGTTTTGTTCAGGAATTGGATGCCAGTTCCGATTTCCATGGGGGTTTTTTTCCTTCATTTTCTAAGGTTCTTATGGTTTGAGGTTTTACATTTAGGTCTCTGATCCATTTGGAATTAACCTTTGTGCATGGGGATAGATAGGGGTTCTGTTTCAATCTTCTGCATGTGGTCAGCCAGTTTTCCCAGCACCATTTACTGAATAGATTCTCCTCTCCCCAGTGGTAAGTGGTGGAGGCTTTGTCAAAGATGAGTTGGTTGAGAAATTGAGGTTTTGCTTCTGGGATCTCAGTTCTATTCCATTGATCTATATTCCTGTTCCTATACCAATACCAAGCTGTTTTGATGATTGTAGACTTATAGTAAAGTATGAAGTCTGGTAGTGTGATACCACCTGCTTTTTGTTTTGTTTTGTTTTGTTTTGTTTTGTTTTGCTGAGGATTGTTCTGGCTATTCTTGGACGTTTTTGTTTCCATATGAATTCCTGCATTGTTTTTTCTAGGTCTGAGAAGAATGTTGCTGGTAATTTGATGGGTATTGCATTGAATTTGTAGATTGCCTTAGGTAAGATGGACATCTTCACAATGTTGATTCTTACGATCCATGAGCATGGGATATTTTTCCATTTGTTTGTGTCAACTTTGATTTCTTTGAGCAGTGTTTTGTAGTTTTCCTGGTAAAGGTCTTTCACGTCTCTGGTTAGGAAGATGCCAAAGTATTTCAATTTTTTTGTGGCTATTGTGAATGGAATTGTGTTTTTTATTTGGGTTTCTGTTTGTTTATTATTGGTGTAGAGAAATGCGATTGTCTTTTGTACAATTATTTTGTATCCTGAGACTTTGCCAAAGGTCTTTATCAGTGCAAGGAGGTTTTTGACAGATTCTCTTGGGTTTTCAAGGTATACAATCATGTCGTCTGCAAAGAGAGATAACTTGACTTCCTCTTTTCCTATTTGGATCCCCCTGATTGCCTTCTCTTCTCTGATTGCTCGAGCCAGGACTTCCAATACTATGTTGAACAGGAGGGGTGAGAGTGGGTATCCTTGTCTTGTTCCAGTTTTCAGGGTAAATGGTTCTAATTTTTGTCCATTTAGGAGTATGCTCGCTGTGGGTTTCTTGTAGATTGCTTTTAGTATTTTGAGGTATGTTCCCCATATGCTTAGATGTTCAAGGGTTTTTATCAAAAAGGGGGTGCTGGATTTTATCAAAAGCTTTTTCTGCATCTAATGATATAATCATGTGGTTTTTGTTTTGACATCTGTTGATGCATTTAATAACATTTATGGTTTTACGAATGTTGAACCAGCCTTGCATCCCAGGAATGAAGCCTACTTGGTCATGATGGATGATTTTTGAGATGTATTGCTGAATCCGGTTTGCTAGGATCTTGTTGAGAATTTTAGCATCTATGTTCATCAAAGATATTGGCCTGTAGTTCTCTTTCTTTGCTGGATCTTTACCTGGCTTGGGTATCAATGTGATCTTGGCTTCGTAAAATGATTTGGGGAGCATTCCATCTTTTTCAATCACCTGGAATACCTTCAGTAGGATTGGTATCAGCTCCTCCTTAAATGTCTTGTAGAATTCTGCTGGAAAGCCATCTGGTCCAGGGCTTTTATTTGTAGGAAGTTTTCTTATTACGTAGTTGATTTCCTTGATTGTTATTGGTTTATTTAGGGTCTCAATTTCTTTTTGTTCCAACTTAGGTAGGTTGTGTGATGTCAGAAAGTCCTCCATTTCCTTAAGGTTTTCAAGTTTGTTTCCATACAAGTGTACGTAGTAGTCTCTAATGATCTTTTGTATTTCTTCAGTGTCAGATGTGACTTCATCTTTTGCATTTCTGACTGTGCTTATTTGGTTTTTTTCTCGTTTTTTCTTGGTCAGTCTAGCTAGGGGACCATCGATCTTGTTTATTCTTTCGAAGAACCAGCTTTTTGTTTCATTGATTTTTTCTATTATCTTTTTGTCTTCTATGTCCTGGATTTGGGTTTTTATTTTGGTGATCTGGATTCTTCTGCTGAAATTAGGGTTTTAGTGGTCTTGCTTTTCCAGCTTCCTTAGGTGGCTTGTTAGGTTGTTAATTTCTGTTCCTCCCATTTTCCTCATGTGTGTTTGTAGGGATATAAATTCCCCTCTTATTACAGCTTTTAAGGCATCCCAGAAATTTTGGTAAGATGTTTCTTCATTTTCATTTGTTTCCAGGTATCTTTTGATCTCTGTTTTGATGTCATCATTGACCCAGGAGTTATTTAGCATCATGCTGTTTAGTGTCCATGTCTTTGTGGGTTTTGGGGGGACTTTGTTGGTGTCAATGTTTATTTTTATTCCACTGTGGTCCGAGAAGGTGCATGGTAGAATTTCAGTCCTTTTAAATTTGCTTATACTTGATTTGCGTCCAATTATGTGGTCAATCTTAGAATATGTTTCATGTGGTGATGAGTAGAATGTGGATTCTGTGGTCTTTGGATGGAGTGTTCTATAGGTATCAATTAAGTCCATTTGGTACAGAGTCTCATTGAGGTTCCGGATCTCCTTGCTGATTTTTTGTCCTGATGATCTGTCTAAGGTTGTGAGTGGTGTATTAAAGTCCCCAGTTATGATGGTGTTAGAGTCAATGTCTTTCTTTAGTTTTCCTAGAAGTTGCCTTATGAATGTTGGCCCACCTATGTTGGGTGCATATATGATTAGGATAGATATTTCTTGTTGATGGAGTGAATCTTTTATCATTATGTAGTGGCCCTTTGTATCTTTTTTAATTTTTGATAGCTTAAATGGTATTTTGTCTGAAATTAGGATCGCGACTCCTCCTTTCTTTTGTGTTCCATTCGCCTGAAAATTTGTTTCCCATCCCCTTACTTTGAGTCTGTGTATGTCCTTTCTAGTGAGCTGGGTCTCTTGAAGGCAGTATATTGTTGCCTGGTGATATTTTATCCATTTTATCTTTCTATGTCTTTTCAGTGTTGCGTTTAGTCCATTCACATTCAGACTAATTATTGAAATGTGAGAGTTCGTCCCTATCATGGAGTTCTTATTGAGTTGTTGTTCTTCCACTTGGTTTGTTCTTTTTTCTTTTTTGTCTTTCTTTTGGTTTGGGGTTGGTTCGTGTATATTTTATTCTTTTCCCTGTACTCTTGTGAAGAACGTTGTTCTTTTTTCCTTTTCTTCGTGTTTAGTACTTTCTTAAGTGTTTCATGTAGAGATGGTTTGGTGGCAGCATAAGTTCTTAGGGATTGGATATCTGGGAAAGATTTTAATTCTCCTTCACTGATGAAGCTTAGCTTGGCTGGGTAGGTTATTCTTGGTTGAAATTGTTTATCTTTTAGAACTTTGAAGATAGGGCTCCAAGCTCTCCTAGCCTGCAGGGTTTCTGCAGATAAATCTGCTGCTATTCTGATTGGTCTTCCATGGTAGGTGATCTGGCCTTTTTCTCTTGCTGCCTTTAGGATTTTTTCTTTTGTGCCTACTTTATTTAGGTGAATTAATATGTGTCTAGGAGTTGGTCTTCTCATTTGTTGTCTTGCGTGGGTTCTCTGAATCTCTTGCGTTTGAATTTTTGTATCACTGAGTAGATAAGGGAAGTTTTCTTGAATGATCTCATGGAAAGTTTGTTCCAATGTGGTCTCTGTTTCTCTTTCTGCCTCAGGGAGTCCGATTATTCTTAGGTTAGGCCTCTTGAGGTAGTCACTCATCTCTTGAAGGTTTTGTTCTGTCTTTTTGAGATTATTTTCTGTGTTTTTAAGATTTTGGGTTATTTCTATATTTTGGTCCTCAAGCTCTGAGATTCTTTCTTCGTCTTGGGTAATTCTGCTTTCCATGCTTATCAATTTGTTATTTATTTCATTCACAGTATTCTTTATTACTGTTATCTCAGATATCAGCTACTTCCTAGTTTCTTCTTGTGTCTTCTCAATTCTTTTTAATCTCTCCATTATTGTTTTGATATCTACATTTGCAGTTTGAGACCCTTCATTCTGGGGACTTTTCATTGTTTGCATTCCAAAGTCAGTTTTCTCAGTGTCTGCTCTCCTAGGCTTTGGGAGAGACTCATACTCTTTTTTTTTGTTTTTCTTCAATTCTGTTTTTGAGGGAAGGTGGGGTTGCTTTTATTTCTCTTCTGCAATGACCTGTTCTTCCTTATGAGGGTCTTCTGGTTTTGTTCACTTTTCCCTCTGCTTTACAGTCTGTCTATTCAGCAGTATGCAGTCTTGGTCCGTTCAGAGAATCTCACCAGTTCACCTATGCTGTCACCACTTTGCCCCGTCTCTGGGGTTTTTTTTTTTTTTTAATCAAAGTCTCACTCTGTCACCCAGACTGGAGTGCAGTGGCATGCTCACCACTACTCCAATGTTGACCTGCTTGGCTCCGACGATCCTTCCACCTCAGCCTTCCAAGTAGCTGGAACTACAGGTGCACGCTACCACAACGGGTTTAAATTTTTTTATTTATTGTAGAGTTGAGGTCTCACCAAGTTGCCCAGGCTGGTCTCGAACCCGCGGGCTCAGGCATTCCACCCACCTCGACCTCCCAAAGTGCTGGGATTATAAGTTGATTTCACTGAGCTGGACCAACTGTTTTTAATGACAGCTTTTATGTGAACTTTGATTTTTCCCCTGATTGAACTGTTTCCAATTTTATTAATTTAACTTTTCAGAATTTCAAGGTGTAATTTATAGTGTCATTTCTCTAATGCTTAATATTCTTGGAGGAAAACCTTGTGCCTTTTAGCAGGAAAAATATGCAAATAAAGCAGTTTTTTCTTTCCAATCTTCCACTTAAAAAAACAAAGACCCTGTCCATTGGAATCCCCCAAAAATGGTGAAGGGCAGTGCTGTTACTGGGGGATGAATGTTTTTTGGGAGGTTGTCCAGAAAATTTGAGTGGAAATGTTGCAGGAAAACAGAGAGGCCGTGACACCGAGGCTATCTTTGGAAGTAGCATTTCATTAGCACCGGTGCTACTCAGTGGACTAATGCTCCAAGGCTGAGAAACCCCAGAGAAAGAGGAGAGGGGTTTTATATGTTAGCTTTGGTAAAGGGGTGGGGGGCAGGTTGTATGGCTATACATTTTTCTTTGGAATTTGAAAGGGTTGTACTTAGCAAAACCAGATTTTCAAAGAACAAATTGTCTCCAGGATGTGCTTAACAAGCGGGGGTTGTAAACTGATGACTTCACAAAGAGGATTTGGGTAAGGTTGTGAATTGGTTACTATCTTGCTTTTCCCAGGAAAGTGCCTTTATCCATCTTTGTTCAAACATTCTCTTCCTTTTAGCAGCATACTTTGCTGCTAACTAGTAAAGGCTGTTTAGTTTTCTCAAGCCTCATGTCTATCAGATTTGGAGCCTGCAGGTTGATCTTTAAAAGAAATAATTTTAACTGTTTTTAGCCCCTCTCTGCCACTTTATGTTTTTAAACTTTGTGTGCTTTTTGTCCTGCTGCATTCTGTTGCCCTCCTGCCCCACTGATGATGGCAGTGCTGTAACTCCCTGGTTTTCACTGGTATCAGTCTCTGTGAGCTCCAGTCCCCCACCTAGAGAATGAACATGATCATAGCTTTTAATGGATTCTCACAGGGATCGAGCGAAATGGTGATCATTTGAGGCATGCTTTTTAGTCACCCCCCTCTCTGTGGGAGGCAGCGGTCATGTAGGCACTGAGCACAGGACCCAGACTCGTGACCTGGTTCCACATACAATTTCACTGTTGGGGGCATATAATCTTGGGCATGTCAGGTACATTCTCCTTGTCTTCCTGGGGCCATCTGTTCCTTGGCAATTAATAAACAGAACTTGTGCTGTGATTGTTTATGTGATTGTACTCCATATATAGCAAAGGCTTAGTAAATATTGATATTTGCTTTTCCTTTTGTTAAGGCAATCATTTTTTTAGGCTCATTGGAGTCTTTAGAGAGCTTTTTTGGTGCAATTATATGGAAATAACTGAGAAGTAATGTCCATTCTTTTTTACTTGCAAAAAGTAAAGCATTTTGCAAAGGCTATGGCCACGTGAATCTAGCTAGAGGCATACTTGGTCTTGCACCAGTGCTACATTTTGAAATGTTTGCTAAAGCATAGAAGCAAAATGTGCTGCTGCAAGAAAGAGAATGTTTAAACAAAGATGGACAAAAGAGAAACCCACGGGCATGAGTCAAGTTTTCCAGGCATCATTCAGTCTCTAGAGGAAGCTAGAGGAACTCTTGGCTTTTAGGCCCCCAAATCTTGACTGTCTCTTCATAGGACTGATCCAGAAGCTGTTTGAGAATGGTACTTGTGCCATACGTATTCCTTACTGAAAACTAGCTGATGGTAAACCCCCATGACCCAAATCTGAGGTCATTTTCTTTATGTGAAAGACAGATATGTGAGGACCAAGAAGAAAAATGACTGGGAAACAATTCATTTGGTACAGAATAAGAGTGGATTTTTTTCTTATTTGGGAAAAATTTTTCTAATAATGCCAGCACAGTTATTACTTGTTTTAGTTTTGTATCAATCAATAATTACCTTTCACAGAAGAGATAGTAAAAACAGCAGTCGTTTACTGAATGTGTGCCCTTTTGTTAGTAATCAATTCCTTAGATGGTGTTTATTGATATTCTTGCTATTGATAAGGAAGCTGAGGCTGAGAGATAGTAACTTGCTCGTTTCACTACTAAATAAATGGAACCCAGTCACCCTGACTCCCAAACTCATATGTGCTATTTAATTTTGAAATATTACTTAAATAAATCACGATGATAATAAGTGGAATGTAATGTCCTGGACTTCAGTTTGTCAAGTACATTTAATACATTAACTTTGGCTGGGCTCGGTGGCTCAGCCTGACATCCCAGCACTTTGGGAGGCCAAAGTGAGTGGACCGTCTGAGCCCGTGGGTTCGAGACCCACCCGGGCAACTTGGCAAGACCTTGTCTCTACAATAAATAAAAAATTAGCCGGGCGTGGTAGCACACGCCTGTAGTTCTGGCTACTTAGAAGGCTGAGGTGGAAGGATCACTGGAGCCCAGCAGATTGAGGCTGCGGTGACCGGGAGCATGCCACTGCACTCTGGTCTGGGCTACAGAGTGAGACTCCAACTCAAAAAAAAAATACACTCACTTAAATGCAAAAACAGGAATACTATTGCTTCTGAGAGACTAATAATACCTATGATGCAAGGAACATTTATTGAGCACACATGACATCCTTAATTATTCTAAACCCCTCATCAAGTTTTTATTTATTTAATTCTCATAACAACTTTATGAAATAGGTACAGTTATCATCCCTTTGTTGCAGATAAGTAAAGGGTAATTAACCTGCCCAGTGTCATGTTGCTGTGTGAGCTGGAGCTGGAACTTGAACCCAGGAAGTCTGTCTTGGGTGTAGCTTTCCTGATACATGAAACTAAAACCTTGTCAGTACACCCAAAGCAAGAGAGCCAGTGGTTCTATCAATCTGGTAGCATTTTTTTACTATGATTACTGCTTGGGAGAAGAAAAAAAAATAGTTATTGAAATTTCACTAGAGATTTAAACATTAAACAAGAGTTTGAAGCATGACCAGTTTTAAGCCGGGTGAGTTTATCTACATTAACTTCAGCTAACAACTCAGGCTATAACTATAGTTGCCACTATTTGTTGGAGAAAAAAAAATTTTTCCTCTTTTAGCAAGATGAGAAAATAATTTGTTTTGTAGCTAAGACTTAACTATGATTGGATTAAGCATTTTCTTCAGATGTATCTCACATTTTTCTTTTGTTAAATACTTTTTCCCCCCCCCCACACCCCCTGAAACAGAGTCTCACTCTTTCACCCACGCTGGCTTGCAGTGGCATGATCACAGCTCATCCCGGCCTTGAACTCTTGGGTTTAAGCAATCCTCCCTCCTCAGCCTCCCAAATTGTTGGGATTACAGGCCATTGCACCTGCCTCTTTTGCTAAAAACTTACCTAACTTGTGGTTTTCTTTTTCACTCTCATTAAAGGGTGAGTCTTTAAATCTTATTTTCTCAAAATTCTTTACCTTAAAATGCTGCTGTAAAACCTTGGACTTTAAAAAGTTGTAAAGGTTCTAGTTAAGAGATTAGTAATGATGAAAGGAAGGATAACAGGCCAAGAGTACGTGGACAGAGAGCATCACGTGGCTTATTTTGCTTCGAATAATGCTGGTGGCATTTGCAGCAATGCTTCTATGATGCCTGAGCAAAATCGGTTTATTCCCTGGGAAGTGATGCAGACCACAAGGCCAGCGCTTTTGCTTAACACTTGGGTACTCCATGGCTGTCTCCTGCATGATGTTCATAAGAACTTAGAAATGGATACTTAACTTATGAATAATAGTTCTCTGAATAGAACAGTAGTTCAAAAATGGGCAAGAGTTTAGCTTTCCATTTAAAAAAAGAAAATTGATTAGGATTCCTCTGTTTCCTTTCATTACTGAAGGTGTCAGATGATTCTTTAAGTGAAACCCCACCTTTCTCTTGTCTGATGAAGCTGGTATAAGTGGAAGTGTTTTGACATTGACTTTGACAAAAAGAATTGTTGAATCAAACTCTTTAATCTCAGTGCCAGGCCTTGAACTCATTCTTGAGTATTTTGTACAGGACTATTTTTTGTACACCTGTGACCTCACTAGAGCTACTTCTGGTGCTATATCTTGACTTAGTAGACCAAAACACGGCAACTTAGGGCTATATCAGGACTCAGAAGATCCCAAACATGGCATCAAGTTGTGGGGCTGTGTTGCTCTTACTCTCTGTGGGTTGGGGGGAGAGTCATGTATTAATATTTTTTGTGCTGACTCAGAAAGACCATGGGGCATACACTTAAATAATCCCCACCTGTGGGCCATATAAGCATTGCTTCATCCTATACTAGCCACTTCAGAACTTTTCCGGGCAGAGTTGGATGAGACAGAGAGAGGACTCCCAGCTGAACAGCTTGTGCTGAGTCATTTTCCAGTTGCATTTCCTAGCTCAGCCAAAGATAAACAAAGAGAAGAACCCAAGCCAAAAAATGCCATTCAGACTGTGATTTGGGTTAATATACTACCCAGGGTAGCAATGGATTTGTGACTGGACAGACACAGGAAGGAAATGGGGTTAGGGAAGCCAAGTGAATTGGTGATGATGTATCATAATTTATAAACAAGCACATTTCTTACATGAATGGGAAGGTGTTTTCGTGGTGAACAAAGAGTCGAGTCCTCCTTTGACGTGTTTTTTTTTAAAATATTCAAAAGAATGGAGATCTGGTGGGAGCAATGAAAATCTTTAAAGTTTCTGTCTCTAGCCCTGTGAGGGAAAGTACAGGAAGATGCAATAAACGTCAGCAAGAGAAGACTAATGACCTGAAGTACTTTGAATGTGTTTGACTGCGGGTCTTTCGGGAACAGAACGGTTGGAAGTATGCTGTTGTTCTGAGTTTTCTCTTTAAGATCGGGGGTAAATTATTTCCTGGGAAGCTACTTTTCACTGTAAGCTCTTTTGATATCTGTGCTGATAATCAATCTGAATATATTGGGCTTTATTGAGACCTTCCCTTTGAAATGGATTTGCTATCTATTTATTATTAAACTACTATTTATGTAGAATTTAAAGTGCCTTATCCTTTATGTAGACCCTGACGGTTTAAACGTGAAGTAGATTGTTTTATCAATTGTGAAAATATTTGTTCTCTGAAAGCTGATTTTAAACAGTAAGGTAGGATGACTCTTGAAATAAATAAAACTCATAGCAGAACTTATATAATGGATAAATCTGAGATAAGAACAGTGAGCTGTGTTTTTTATAAAATATACCCCAAAGCTAATACTTTGTAAATACTACCATTTTTCTTTATGACTATAGTGTAACTACATTCCGGATGAAATAAATTTATTTTTTGACTAATGGGATTATAGAACAAAAATAACGTTCTTAAGATAAAGTTTATAAAAAAAAGTAAAATATGATATGAAATTCAACTTCACTAAATGTCACTGAACACTAGCAAATCTATTTGCAATTGTGGGCCCTTTTTTATCAACCAGAGATCCCTTTTTTCCTAAGCATTTTTTTTTCTGTTTTGAGTTCATGTATGGGCTTAGATTGGTAGTGGAGAAATTCTTAAATAGTGTATGGAATTGGAATGCCATATAGGATAATTTCTGTAGAAGTTACCAGCAGGTTATCCAGTTAAACCACTCATCTTTCTTTCTTATTTATTTATTTATTTATTGAGTTGGAGTGTCACCATGTCACCCAGGCTGGAGTACAGCAGCCTGCCCACAGCTACCATGGCCTCAACCTCCTGTGTTCACATGATCCTTCCACTTCAACCTCCCAAGTAGCTGGACCTACAGGTGTGCGCCACCACCCTGGCTAATTTTTGGATTTATTGTAGAGTCAAGGTCTCACCACCATGTTGCCCAATCTGGCCTCAAACCCATGGGCTCAGGTTATCCTCTCATCTCCACTCCCCCAAAATGCTGCAATTATAGGCCTGAGTCACTATGCCCAGCCCGTTCATGTTTCTATTTCTATGATTTTAATTCTAAGTGGAGGTCAGGGTTTGGTAAAGCTTCCCTACATTATTGGACTGTGCGTTTTATTCTTTTTCCAAAGTAGGTAAGACTGTAGGATAGGGTGTTCCTAGTGGTTCTCAACCCTGGAGCCTCATTAGCATTAACAGAGAGCACTTAAACCTTCCCATGCCCAAGCTGCATCCCAACCAATGAAGTGGGAATGGTGAGGACTCGAGCACCTGTACCCTGCATTGCATGGGCTGCCCCATGATTCTGCTTGGGTACCAGAATTGAGAACCATTTTACTAGATTCAACTATCGCAAGAAACTTTGGGCTGCTGTAAGAAAACATGCAGATTATTGAATCAAGGTGGCCCTGTGACTATCTGATTGGTTCCCACCTGAATGTCAGATGTCCTGGAGCACAGAGATGTGTCCAGAATAGCCACCTGACTTGAAAAGCTACATAAGGTCCTCTCGAGAAGAAAAGGAGGCCACAAAGGGCCCAGTTAAGAGGGTGGATGGTTTCCCAGCATTGGAGGGTTTGCTCTTCCCAGACACCCCCAAACATGGAAGAGAAATCTGGGATGGGCAGTGTTGGGAGCCTACATCTATAGCTACATGTATGTAGGCCTATGGGGCCCCTCTGGAGAATTGTTTCTGACACAAGGTGATCAGTAACATCTGTGATATTGGTGTATGAATAAAGACCAATGCATATACATAATAATAAAGTTTATACAGTAATATACAAAATTCAAGTATGATTGGAAGAAATTCACAGCAGTATCATTTTCTTTTCTCCCTCTTTTCTTAAACTGTTTTTTCCTTCTCAAGATATTTTTTAGCTGTTACTTCCCGGGAAATGGTTAGTCAGCCTTTGTTCTTGCTAGTAAGTTTTCCCTTAGGTTAAAATTAAACATTATAATTGTGATAATAGTTTTGTTATGTTGCCTTAGGTCAAGCAGAACGTTCCTGGTTTCTGTATGTGCTGAAACTCTCAGTTTACTTCAGTCCCTGGCTATCGTCATGGCAACGGTGCAGTTCATTGTCCCAAAGTAGTGTGACAGGTTCCCAGACGCAGGTAGCCTCCACATAACAGGAAATAAGATTTAGGTTTTAGGTTAGATTACAGTTATATTACGTTTTATAGAAGATAAGAGTAAGTTTATAGTTTAGATATTAATTAAGGTTAGTGATAAGGTTTATAAGAGCTTATAATAAGATAGTGGTTTAATTAGTATAATGCATAGTGTTAAGAGTTGAGTAATGAAGTATATAAGGAAATAAAGTTTAGAAATGAGAAATTCATAGAAGTAATGTTAAGATTTTTGTTTAAGGATAAGTTTTCAGGTAATTAGTATAGGATTTTAGGGCATTGCATATTAAAAATCAGTAGGTTATAAGTATAATAAAAATAAGTTCATAGATACAGTGTAAGGTTAAATAATACTTAATGTGGTATTTGATTATAACTTAGAAAGTTACAATAATACCAGTATAGGCGTAAGTTAATAGGATAAATATAAATTGAGTAAGGATAGAAGAAATATAAAGTTAAGGTAATAATAAGTTGATAGTCTTAATTGTTAAGAATCATTAGAAGTTATTAATTTTGGATTTAATGTTAATCAGAGTTTAGCTCACTGGATTGATTAGAATTTAGAATTAATCAAGAAGTTTAGAACATAAAGTATAACATGAATGGGTTATGGGAAACATCTTGTGAAACTATTGATTAATTTGTGTACCTGTTACATTGTGGGCAGCACGTGCATGCATATGGAATTGTAATTGTGTGCATGGAACTTGAAAGTCTCATGATAATCTTGTGAGGCATAGTTTGTAAACCACGTTACACATAATGGAATTTGTACACCCCAGCAAGTGATTGTCACACTGCTGGAGGTTATGAAAAATGGTATATAAGTTGGAAGAAGTTTGAATAAAATTTGGCTTCAGTCCTGATCAGACTGTTCCCAGAAGAAACTGCCTCTGAGTGGTTTCTTCTCTCCGTCCGGATTCTCCATTGCGGTCCTTACCCACCCTCGGTCGGGGCTGGTCCCCGACAGGGCAGGGACCAGGGGCACACACCCCTGCTGGAAGCTCCTCACTCACCAAACAGCATTGTCTCAACTGTGTGGCATGCAGCATGTGAGAATGCAACTTCTCTCGCTCCACAGAGCCTGGAGTCTCTCCACATGCCACCAGTCACCTCCTTGGTCCTTGGGACACACCTCTTTCAGTGCTGGGGGTTGCCCATTCATCTCGACTTCTGCAAAGCAGCCCACGAGTAAGAAAGGAGTATGTAGTAGGAAACCACAAAGTCTAGCACAATTCTATCACAACTTGCATCATTCGGTTGTTTGACTTTTGTTTTCTGCGGGGGTCCTGCCCCGCAAGGGTCATGAGATTTCCTGAAGGAGAGATGGCTAGGCGAAGGACAAAAATATTATACCCGGACACCTGCTTCATATCCTCTACAAGTTACCACCATCTAGTGGTCTTAGCAACAAACAAGCCAAGAACCCTGTAAACATTCAGACAATGAGTCTTATTCATAAGGCCAAAGATGATAGTTTTAGTCCAGAGTCCCGAATTACAGTCCTTGAATTGTCTCCAGAAAGTTTAGCAGTAGTTTTCCTTCTGGGGCTTTATGACCTTCAGAGCTTGTAATCGCCTTTCTTGTCCAGTTGTCTCCATTACTTTTCTCTTATCCTGCCATGCTTGTTTCTAAAGAAAACTCAAAAGAAACTTTTAGTAATGTTTCCCAGGCCCCCAAGGTTGCTTTCTGTTTTTAGCTAAGTTATCATAAAAGTGTCTGATTAGTATATTATGAGTTCAGTGAAAACCCACTTTATAAATGTTAACTTAGAGTTTTAACTATTGAATTAAGTAAAAACCTTAAAGATAATCTTCATCCTAAGTCAGTGAAAACAGTGTTATAAATCACCTACATAACTCCTATATAAGTGTTAGAACTTATAATGAATTCATAATGAACTTACTATAAACTTGTGCTTTTAAAAAACCTTATGTCTAAACACTAAACTACATAATTCTAAACCAAATAAGGAGTGATTATACTTATATCATTTATTACTTAAGCAATATCTAGTAACTTATAACCAAGTGAAAGAAAGCATTCTTGATGTTCTTCAGAGTTTAACCCTTGCATGTGTTAGAAAAGGTCAAGCGGCATAGTGGGAAATGGAAAAATGAACCATGACATTTCCAGGTTAGCTGTGAGTACTTCGCATAAACATGCCATTTTCTTCTTCCACAACTGCACAGAATTTCTTCAGCTGTACCAACAGCAAAGACAGAAGACAGAAGGGCCTCAGCTGCCTGGACTCGCTTTGCGGCCGGGGGGTCCTCAGCGCACCTGGACTTTGTCAATCAGGCAGGCCTCCAAGGCTGGCTCCCAACAGTTTTCTTTCTTTTTATGTACAACAGGTCATCTGATATGCTCAGATTTGGAGCATCTATTTATTCAGAGGGCTGGGATGGTGAGGCTGCCCTGTGAACCATGGCAGGTTACCATATCTCTGAGCTGCTCTTTACAGCTGTTAGGATTCCTTACCAGGATTTGATCAGGATTGGCTGTGAAAGAGTGCGTGAAAGTGCTCTGATAAAAAAGAAAATAAATGGGGAGGATGCGGTGGACCATGCCTTTAATCCCAGCACTGTGGGAGGTCAAGGCAGGCATCAAATGAATATTTGATGACAGGAGTTCAAAATCAGCTTGGACAACATAACGAGGCCCTAATCTTTACCAATTAAAAAAAAGTAAATAAAGTGAAAAAAGTAAAATGAACCTCATTTAAACTATAGCTGAGCCGGTTTTAAACCCTTCACCCTTAGAGAGAAGGAGCAACCCTCCAGGGAGCCAATGACCCTGTCTTTAATAATGCTGTCCTATGGAGAACTATTTCCTCTTTCCGCATCATGAATGCTGCTCAGTAAGCCATCACCATCCCTTATAAAACAGACTGATGGTGCCAAATGCTGGTGAAGATTGGAGAGACTGGAGTGTAAACAGGTACAGCCACTTGCAGGAAACCTTTTGGCAGTTTCTTAGAAAATTCTGCATATGTCTGCCTCACAACCAAGGAATTCTACTTCTAGGTATTTATTCAAGAGAAAGGAAAGCATATGTCCACAAAAAAGGTGTGTCCATACTGTATGTGGCAGCTTTATTCATAACATTAAAAGTCCCAGAACTATCTAGAGTGTCCATTATCAGAAGAGTGGTATGATACATTTTGATATATTCATAAAATGGTATACTATTCAGCTAAAACAAGAGATACTGATACATTCAACAGTGGTTGAATCTCAAAAACATTTTCAGGAAAAAGAACACATACTCTGTGTGAAGTTCAGTATCCACGGTGTCAGGAGGAGTAACTTAGAAAGAGGCCTGGGCAGTGATGGGAAGACACTGTCTTGCTTTGGATGGTGGTTACATGGGTGTATACATCTATTGAAACTCATCTCACAGTACAGTTAAGATCTGTGTCTTTCATTGTACATATATTTTTGGGAGTAGTAGAAAATAAAAAATTTTTGGACTTGTATTATCTTGGTAAAATATGTATAATATAGAATTTACCATGTTAACATTCTGTATTTTTTTTGAGTCAGGGTCTCACTCTGTTGTCAAGGCTGGAGTGCAATGGCACAATCATGACAATCACAATGACTGATCATGGCTCACCATAGCCTCAACCTCTTGGGCTCAGGCGATCCTTCTGCCTCAGTCACCTGAGAAACTGGGACTACAGTCATGTGCCACACCACGTCTGGCTAATTTTAGAGATGAGGTCTCGCTATGTTGCCTAGGCTGGTCTTAAATTCCTGGACTCAAGTGATCCTCCCGCCTAGAACTCCCAAAGTGCTGGGATTACAGGTGTGAGCCTCATGCCCGGTCTTGTTAACCATTTGTAAGTACACGGTCCTATGGCATTAAGTACATTCATACTCTTATGCTACATCATCAGACACTATATATAAATTTAACCTTGATTAAAAATGCAAACAGAAAATAGTGTCAGATGGGGAGGTCTGACACTATTAATCTATAACTGAGGTATTAATCTTGTACGTAAGTGAGGCTGACTGTGGCACTCGGGGCCGTTTGCTTTCTTCTGTGGCTCCAAAGCATGTTGAGCACACCTCTGTCATTGCACCTGCCATGCCCTGGTAGTGTTCTCATTGAATTTTCTACTTTTCCCGCTGTTCCCTGAACTCTCAAGTACAGAGACTGTCTTGCTTATTCTCAGTGCTTGGTGTTCAGAAGGCATTCATGGAAACATACCCAATGCCAAACCATCCCTCCAGCAGAAGTTGGCTTGCTGTGTTTCCAAGGTTTTCTTAAGAAAATACGAGAGGTGAACATCAACAACAAAATCTCCAGAATTTATTTATAAAAAGTTGTGTATCTGTTCTTACATGTTTCAGCTTCAGTCATCTTCAAAGTGTGTGTTGTTTGATGCAATCCACTGATCGAGATGCTTTTTCTGCTGCTCATAACAGATTTGAACTCATCGATTTTGATGCCTTTTAGTGCTTCTGCCCTTTTTTGTTTCATCTCTTCCACATCGGCAAAATGTTTCTCTTTGAGGGCTTTTTCCATCCGGCAAACAAAAAAAAGTCACTCAGGGTGAAATCAGGTGATTAAGGAGGGTGGAGCATGGGGCTCATGGTGTTTTTTTGGTCAGAAACTGCTGAACACTCAACGTGGTGTCGACAGGTGTGCTTGTAAATCATCCATCACGAAATGGGCAAACATGTTGAAAGAATCTCAAAAAAAAAAAAAATTCACTGAAGCCGAATGCGGCCTCTCACATTAGCTGGTACATTGATGCCAACGGGTTCTTAGAACACTTGCCTGGTGGGGAATGCGTGTACTACAAGGGACCCAGTCTCCCCCCCAAAATTACAGGTTTTTTTGGGTTCCCCCTTAAATGTGCCTGTGTGTTCCACAACTATACCAGTGAGATGGTTAGAGAAACTGCGAGCATTTAAAACCCTGAAATTGGGAGCATGCAGTATGACATTCCTGGAATGATTTCCTTCTGTGTAACATATTTGTTTTGTCTCTTTTCTTTCTTCTAGCTGGAGTCAGTTTTGGACTCCAGTGCCAACACCATGACTTAGGCACTTCCCTTCCTCCTGTGCCCAGTGGCTTCCAGCCTATCTTAAGATTGTCTATCTAAACAACAGAAAGGGCTGCATGACCACACAAACGTTTTATTCTCCACCCTCTCCAGTTAAAACCCAAGCTGCCACTCATGGCCACTGCAGCCTTGTCCTGCTGGGCTCAGGTGATCCTTCCACCTCAGCCTTCCAAGTAGCAGGAATCACAGGTGCTTGCCACCACACCAGGCTAATTTTTTTATTTATTGTAGAGACAAGATCTTGCCAAGTTATCCAGACTGGTTTCGAACCCCTGTTCTCAGGCAGTTCTCTTGCCTCTGCCTCCCAAAGTGCTGGGATTGTAGGCGTGAGCCACCATACCCAGCTGGGAACGTTTTAATCAGTAAAGATCTGACTGTGGGGAGTGTGGAGGCAGATGGGGTTGCCAGGCTCAGCAAATAAAAATACAGTTTGCCAGGTTAAATTTAAATTTCAGGCAAGCAATGAATACTTTAACATTTAGGACATACAGTATTTATATTAAAAATGATTTGCTGCTTACGTGAAATTCCAGTGTACCTGGGCGTCCCAAATTTTATCTGGCAATCCTTCTGCCTCAGCCTTCCGGGTAGCCGGAATTACAGGTGCGCGCTACGACGCTCGGCTAATTTTTTTTTTATTATTGTAGAGATGGGGTCTCGCGCAGGCTCAGGCAATCCACTCATCTCAGCCTCTCAAAGGCGCGGGATTACAGGCTGAGCCACCGAGCCCGGCTTGTCTTATTTTTTGAGATGGAGTCTCACTCTGTCACCCAGGTTAGAGTGCCGGGCCACAATCATGGCCACCCCAGCGTCTACCTGTTGGGCTCTGGCAATCAAGAAGTTTATTTGTTAATATGAAGCATTTGGGTTCTGTCCGAGCTCACAGAGACACGATGCAGTGAATGCGGCTAGATCTGCTGCTGAGAAGAGGGTCCCAGGTTAGGCCATAGCCCCTAGGCCATTTGCATGCTCTCCGTGACCAGCCCAAGCTCTGGGACCTTTCTTTGAGGCCTTCCTTTCCAGGAATTTTGGTGGGAATGCAGATAACAGAATCGCCGTGGGGGTTATGTTCTCATACCTCCTGTCCACCAGTCTTACTCTCTCCTTCCAGATGTGAGAAAACGCTATTTCAGAACAAAATCCAGTAGATTTACATAACTGGTGAAATAAGAAAGGTCTAGGAAGTTGCAGTTCTCTTCATGCCCATCCCTCCTGTTCCTTTTGTTTTAAAACAATGGAGCCCAAATTCAAACAAACGTGGAAAAGGTGCCCAAAGCTAATGCGTTTATTTCAAATGGGCTTCAGGGTCAACTAAACTTGAAGTTGGCTCTTAGCCATCTGTTTGTGTGTCTGGGGTTTCACCTGCTTCGAATCAGGATAATTATTAATATCCAATCAGACTGGGAGTATACAAATGGCTTTGTTAATTAGATGAAAAAATTGCATTTTATGACACATCATATTATCCGTGAGCGGATGACTGTGTCTGTACTCTGTGTTAAGGCCTTATCTATTATCTGTTCTTCCTTTCGAAAATCTATCTTATTTCAGTTTCCATCATGCTGGGTTGTTTTTGCCCAGTCTCTGTGGCCTTCTAGATTGGATGCTTGCCTGCCTTCTGGATTGCAACTCTTGGGAGTCTTTGCCTGATGCTTTGTGAACATACATATGCAATTCAGGATATCATTGAGCTTCTGCTACCTGGGTTTAATTATATTAACTATAGGCTGTTTAGATATATTTTATTAAATTCAAATTTTTTGAAAGTAGATACTTCTGTGAAATTAGAACCAAGACATGAAGCAGATTTGAAGCCCTGGATCTTTAAATTTTAAGACCTTGAAGGCTGGAACTGTGGTTCTATGTGTGTGGTGTTTTCGTTTGTTTGTTTTCCCTTCACTATGTCCATGTTGCTGGACTTTGGGCATCACTGCCTTTTCTGTAAAATAAGAAGGCTGAGCTAGATCACCAGTGATTCTTGAACCTTAGCAGGCATCAGAATCCCCTGGAGGGTTTGCTCAATCACAGATTGCTCTCCCTTTCCCGAGAGGCTGCTTCTGCAGGTCTGGAGTAGGACCTGAGAATTTGAATTTCAAACATGTTCCCCAGTGATGCTGATGTTGCTGCTCTAGATGACCATTTAAGTCTTTTCTGACTTTTTATTTTAGTATTTTGCTTTACCTCGCTAAACCTCAACATCCCCCTCTGTTAAATGGGGATGACACACTATCTGAAGGGTTCTTGTAAGGATGGAATGAACTATTTGACTGAAGGAAGAAATTGCACATGAGTCATCTCATAAACCAGCACTCTAAGAGGCATATGTTTGGAAATATTGACATCTATCTTGCTGAATGTCTCTGCTCTCTGGAACACTTACATACTTCTTCAAAAGCCAATTATTTTGTTTTTTTGTTAGTTGGTCTGTTTTTTTGAGTCAGAGTTTCACTCTGCAGCTCAGGCTGGAGTGCAGTGGCATGCTCATTGCCACCACAGCCTCAACCTGCTGGGCTCAAGCCATCCTTCTGCCTCATCCTTCCAAGTAGCTGGAACCACAGGCATGTGGTTAACTTGAAGGTAGGTCATTTGAAATCATCAAGTTAGGAAAGCAACAAGACCAAAAATGAAGAAAAGAAAAGAGGTCATAATGGACTTATGAGCTACCATCAAGGAGGCCAATATGTGCATTATGATAATTTAAAAGGAGAAGAGAGAGAAAGGTGCAGAGAGCTTCTCTGAAAGCTTAAGAAGCTCATTGAACTCCAGTTAAAAAAAACTAGAAAGAAATATACACTGGGAAGGTGGTGAGGGGGGGTTTCAGGAAGATGGCAATGGAGCCAGTTGGAGTGTATGAGTCTCTGTTTAAGTGAGTGTGTGCAAGGACAAATTAGCATGGTGTGTGAGTGTGTGTGTGTGTGTGTGTGTGTGTGTGTGTGTGTGTCTAAGTGGATATGTGAGTGTCTGACTGAGTATGAACTCAGAAACAAGTGACCTGAGCTCACCAGGTAAAGCGGTTACAATTGCTCCTGTTCTGACCCCAGACCTTCCTGCAGCAGTGTTGGGGCAAGTGCCATTTTGGGGAGTCAATGGGACCCTTCTCTAAAAGAAGCCACAGGGAGCAGCTGGGGCTCAGCACCTGGCACCCAGTCCCACCACCATCTTTGATGCCAGGTCAACACTAGCAGTGGCTAAAGTGAGAGTGCAGTGAGAGAAATGGATGCTGATATCTAGCAGAGGGACAGACACAGAGGTGCCACTATTGCTGTTACACTGGAACCTGGGCAGGAAATGCTCTAGCATGCCCACAATTGGGCAGTAGATCAGTGCCCTGGGACTTAGAAGTGAAATCCACATCTCTCTGGGATTGATAATCACAAAACCAAAGGATATAACTTTGAGTGAATGCTCCCTGGAAGGACAGGGCCAGTGCAGAGTCCCAGTCACCCCATCCCCCATGCTGGCAAATTCATGGGACAATGGGTTCAATCAGAGGAGGAAGACCTAGCCAGAGAAGGGGGGATACTCATATGTCTCCATTGCATGGACATATTGTGAGATGGTGGGAAGCTGGTCTCAGGGGGCCTACACCCCAAACGTTAGACATTGCAGTCTGAAAGTAGCTTCTGAATCTTAGTGCCCCATAGTACACCCTATTCAACCTTGACTGCAAAGACACAGCACAACTTCTCACTTCCAGCCTCATCTCAAAATAAAACCATCAAAGTCCCTGCTCAGGGAAGGAGAGTAGACTGAGCAAATAACAGAAGTGGAAACTTCTTCCTCTATCACTGAATAATGGAATTAAAGAAAGAGGAAAGTGACCTGTCACGAATGAAGAAAAATCAAGGGAAGATCAGCAGTAATCCCTAGAGTCACAAAGTGACAGTACTTTTTAAAAAAACAGACCTCAGAGCCCATACAATGGAAGTCACCCAAAATTGGCCCCAGAAATTAAAAAAGATGAATTTTGCTCAGTTGTGTTTGACAGAGAAGGGTCTCAGTAAGGAGACATAGCGTGGCACACAAATATTTATTTCAATAACTGCATGGACTGTCAAAAACACCTAATGAGTGGTGGGCTGTTTTCTTTAGGCCAACAAAGCTCTTGATGCCTTTGAATACCTGTCAGATGGTATTCAAAGACATCAAGAGTTTCACTTTTAAGCTAGGAGTAATAAAGACCAGGCAGTAAGAAGGACATTGAGTGCATTTTTTTGCACTTGCTGGAATGCCCCAAACAGCATACTGGTTTTCTGCTCTGGTTTCTATTATTGCAGAGCAGTTGGAACAGGCCTTCAGCAAGTCGCCAGTGCTTCCCTCATGCCTCAACAAATCACTGAGTCTAGTTTCCTCATTTGAAAACTAGGGGACACTCACAACCTTGTACGTGGACTAAATGATTATATAAACAAAAACTGCTTAGTCCAGTGCCAGGCACATAGAAAATGTGCTATTTTTTTCCCAGCTTAGGTGTTATACCTGGATCATTAACCTAGCATTACAATAAGTATTAAAGTCTGACTATTTGATTTAAGAGAAAAAAACAGATAATAAAAATGAAGGCAAGAATATCAAATAGGTTTGAATAAGTCAACTTTTATCTTAATGTTTAAATTATGAGAGGCTTGAAATACAGGAAAGTAAAGGGCAGCCAGTTATGATATTTTAAGGAAAATAAGTCCCTTGGCCAGGCATGGTGGCTCAAACCTGTAATCCCAGCATTTTTGAAGGTCAAGGCTAGAGGATTGTCTGAGCCCAGGGGTTGGAGACCAACCTGGGCAACTCAGCGAGACTTCATCTCTACAATAAATTAAAAAAAAAAAAATAGCAGAGCAAGGTGGCAAATGCCTGTGGTTCCAACTACTTAGAAGGCTGAGGTGGAAGGATTGCCTAAGCCTAGTAGGTCAAGGCTGCAGTGGCCACTAACATGCTACTGTACTCCAACTTGTGCAACAGAGTGAGACTCTTACTCAATAATAATTACCTTAAGTATTCCTCCTACTCATGTATGTTTTTATACTTTTCCTATGCATTATATTGACAGATAGTATACATTTGTGTACATTATATTTTCAACACACGTGCACTCCTGCATAAACAGTATAATGTTGTTTGTTATTACATGTATGTTTTTGCTGCTACAAACTCCATAGAAAAGGTGTCATAATGTCAATTTTAATGTTTTCTGTCAATATTATATTTTTGTGATATATTCATCTTTAGTTTTGCATGGCAGGTGTCAGCACACTTTTCCTGAAAATATCTGAATAGCATAGCAAAGAGCCACATACTGTATGCTGTACAGGCCACACGGTCTTTGTGACATCTACTTAACTCTCTGCTTATAGTGTGGAAGCAGCCACAGATAATATATAAGTGAATGGAGAGGGTTGTATTCCAATAAAATTTTATTTGTAAAAACAGGTAGTGTATCTGATTTGGTCCACCTGTCACATAGTGACCCAACCCTGCAATATAATGTTTCACTGAAGAAATATGCTACAATTAATTTTTTCAGTTTCATAATATGATGATTCATTTTTGTTGTCAACTTGATAGGATTAAGAAATATGCAGATAGCCGGCAAAGTATTATTTCTGGGTATGTCTGTGAGGGTGTTTTCAGAAGAAACTAGCCTTTGAATCAGTGGAATAAGTAAGGAAGATTTGCCCTCAGTGTAGCCAGTCTCCATTCATTCAATCTGCTGAGGGCCCAGAAAGGAAAATTCATGTGCTCTCTCTTTTCTGGGTTGGGATGCCATTCTTCTGCCCTTGGATGACAGAACTCCAGGTTTTCGAGCTTTGGACTCTAGAACATGCATCAGCTACCTACTCCCACACTTCCCGCTGGGTTTCCAGGACAACAGCCTCTTACTGAGAATCATACCATCAGCTCCCCCAGTTCTGAGGCCTTCAAGCTTGTACAGAGCCATGCTGTGAGCTTCCCTCTTTCTTCAGCTTACAGATGGTGTGTTGTGTGACTTCTCAGTCTCCATAACTGTGTGAGGCAATTCTCATAATTAATCCCCTGTTGTGTATTTATGTTGATGTCGATCTATATCTATATTATCTATCTATATCTATATCTATACCTATATCTACCTATGTCTATATCTATATCTATATCTATGTCCTATTGGTCTTATCTCTCTGGAGAACCCTAATTAATACACAGGATCATAGATAGTTGGGTTCTTGACCAAATTTTTTTCTCAATCAGGTAATGGTTCAGTCAAGAATCATTTACATGTTCCCTGAGACCTTGCATGAGAAATCCTCTAAAGCAATGCTTCTTTATCTCTAATGTGCCTAGGACTCATCTGGGGATCTTGGGAAAATACAAAATCAGTAGGACTGGAGGAAGGCCTGAGATTCTTTGATGTAACAAGTTCCCAGGTATGCAGATACTGTCAGTACATGGTCAACATTTTGAGACAACTGGCTAGACAATAGAACTAGAAGTGAACATGCTAAAAAATATTAGATGATGCCAAATTGCTCTTCAAAGTGGATGAACCTGTCTACACTCCCAGTGGCAGCATAAGTCAGTTTTATTTGTGCACTTTCCCACCAACAGTTTTAATTTTCAGATGTTTTATGTCAGTGGTTTTAAAAAGGGTATGAAGGTACCTTGCTTAAATTCATTTTTCTCTGATAACTGGAAGTTGAACCTCCTTTCAGATGTTTATTATGTATCTGGTCTTGCTCTTCTGTGTATGTCTTGTTTACTTATTTGTGGCTTTTCTTATTGTTTTGCATGAAAACTTTAAAAATTCTACACACTAACTAACCTTTTGGCTGTATATCCTTTGAAAATATTTTCTAAGCCGGGCTCGGTGGCTCAGCCTGTAATTCCGCGTCTTTGGGAGGCTGAGGTGAGTGGATTGCCTGAGCCCGTGGGTTCGAGACCCACCTAGGCAGCGAGACTTCATCTCTACAATAAATCAAAAAATTAGCCGGGCGTGGTAGCGCATGCCTGTAATTGCGGCTACTTGGAAGGCTGAGGAGGAAGGATCGCGGGAGCCCAGCAGGTCTAGGCTGCGGTGGCCGGGAGCGGTCACTGCACTTCAGTCTGGGCGACCGAGTGAGACTCCAACTCAAAAAGAAAAAAGAAAAAAAAGAAAGAAAATATTTTCTATACCTGTATTTACCTTTTAATGTTGCTTTTAGTGAACAGGATATCTTAAAATTAATAGGCTATAATTGAAACATTTTCCCCTTTGTTTGCAATTTGAAACATTGCATGAGAAATTCTTCTTAAGCTCCAAAGCCATAAAATGTTTTATTATGTTTTCTTCTAAATATTGAAAAGACTTTATTTTCTTATATAATTTTTAATTCACCAGGAATTGATTTTTGTATATGATGTAAGTAGGGAACTTAAAAAAAAAAAAGAAAACCAGTTCTCTGAACACCACTAATTTAATAGCTATCTCTTTGGCTGGTTTGTAAAGTTTTAGGAGTTGTTTCTATGACTTGTGAAATTCCTCTATATGTATTGGTCTGTTGGGAACTCTATTCTGCCCATCACTACCACATTGTCTTATTTACTGTTGCTTTATAAGTCTTGATGTCTGATAGGGTATTTTGTTTTTCTTCAAAATTATCTTAATTATTTTGGATGTTTGCTTTCTAAAACTCACTTATTAGCTGTAAATACATAGAGATAAGTGCACATGAACATAGAAGTGCATATAAGTACATGTAGCTCAACAAATTTGTATAAACTGAATATACCTATAAAACAAATCTGAAGATCAAGAAAAAGAAGCCTGTTAGCATCCCCAAAACTCTACTATGCCCACCTCCCATCAGTAACACTTCTTCCCACAGGGAACCAAGGTCATGAATCCAATATCATTGCATACATGTTGATTGTTTTAGTATTTTATATAAATGGAAATATAAAATATGTATACTCATATGTCTGATTTTCTACTATTGATGGGTAATTTCTAGTTTTCAACTCTTATCAATATTGCCACTGTGAACATTCTTATACGTGTGTATGAATGAACATATACATATATTTCTGTTGGGTATATATCCAAGAGTAAAATTGCTGAGTTTCAGGCATACACATTTTAAACTCTGATAGATATTCTCAAATTGTTTCCAAAGTAGGTGTACCAATTACCCTCAGTATGAGAGCTTTAGTGACTTCATGTCTCTCAACTTTTGATATTTCCTGCTTTTCTAATTTTAGCCAATTAGTTCAGTGGTTGAAATATCTTAAAAAGAGATTTTTTTTAAAAACCAGCCATTTCAGTAACTGTACTTGGGGTATTAATAATCCACCCAGGTGTTGTTTAAACATGCATGGTCAATACATTATGCAAACAATACCCTGTTCAACAGAATGCAGAGGGCTTTCACACACACTGCTCTTAAGAAACAAAGCCATAGTTAATTCATATCCAAGGACACAACTAATGTGAGCAGTAAATAAAATCTTGCCATGCAGGTCAGCAGATCAAGAAGTATATTGCTACACTGGAAGTCCTCAAGGACACCAACTAGCACCTCTTTGTTCTGCTTCTGCACCTAGGACAAGGCCTAGCATTGGATGGCTAGTTAATGCTTATGGAATGAATGAATGAATGAATGAATGATAGATAAGGCAGGCTGTTGAAGAGAACTGAATTATCTACAGAGATCTTTTAAAATTATTCTCATTGCTTTCACTTAATTTTTTTTCTATCTATTTCATTATGATAATTAAAGATGAAGGTAAGGAAGTATCTAAGATGAAACTTTTGAATAATGATCTGGTTCCTGGAAAAAGAATTGAAGGCCAGATATAGAGAATTATTAGGCCAGCACTGTACATCTTTTGGTAAAGAGTTTGCCAATAAATAAAATTTTCAAATATTTCCCCATATTTTATACTTTTTAAAAAAATAAAAACAAACTCATTATTCTAAGGCTGTGTTCAGACAACAGATGTCCAAATTTACTCTAACTTTAAAATTATGGGTGATCCATCCTCAAACAGCTTGTATATTTCCTGCTAGGGTACCCCATTTCCACACTTTTGTGACCCTAAATAACTCCCCATTGAGAACTGATTTTGAGTGGTTGGGAAGAGGAAAAACTTCCTCTTTCCTACCCCTAATGCCTCTACCTACTTGTAGCTTCTTAGAATTCCTTTTAACAAAGGACCACATTTTTTATTCCATAAAAATACTTGAAATGCAAATATTTGTGTAATTGAAAAAAAAAACTCAATACAAATTTGCTGACATAAGTCACACTAAGGGGGAAATAGCTTATCAGATCTTTTCCAGGGATAGGTTCTGATGGTTCCATGGAGGAAAAAGTCACTGGGGAAAGTAGAACAAATGCTGTATAATTTACATTTTTGCTTGAGGCGGTCCTGTTTCTGAATTTAGTGCAAGTATCCACCTGATCAGCGCCCAGGGATTTGTTTTTAGCACTTAGAAATCTATCCGCTCTTTCCTTCCACTACCAGAACCTACCTCCTCCTCCTCCTCCTCCTGCATGCTTTTTGGCCCCCAACCATCACTCTACCAATTACAGTTCTGGCTTAGTCCTTGCCTGTCTCAAAGAGGCCATTCTGAATGGAATAACACACTAACCAAGAATATTTTTAGATAACTGTGATCCAGCTGATTAGGAAAGGACTCCAGTTTTACTTAAAGACAGGGTTACTTGTCAGTTTCCCCAGGAATAGACTTTGAGATGGCAGTAGGAGGTTTATTGCAGAGCGTGCTCAGAATCAACACACCTGAGAGACCCTGGGAAGCAGAGTGGGGTAGATTGGGGGGTGGTGGGGAGAAATTGAGATGCAATGGAGTTGCAGCAAAGGTCTCAGCCAATCCTACAGGGAGATCAAGAGTTGAGAGAACCCTGCATGGACAAGGCAAACTCTTCACTCAAAGGCAAATCCCAAAGACAATCAGCTAAGTGCCATCAGCTATCAGCCCTCTCAACAACTGGGGAGACAGTGCTTCAGACTTGGGGAGGGCATCTTAGTGGGGCATCATGGTATCTACTAGAATAAGGTCACTGCTCCTTCTAAGTACAGGCTTTCAACCAGGGCTCAGAGAAAGGAAAAATTATTCATTATTTTGTTAGAAACTTTACCAAGATCTGTTCTTTTCAGGCAATCACATCACTGGCACTAATGCCACTCATGATTTGGGGGTTGCCAATTCAACACACATGGATCACTGCACTATCAGCACTAGCAACTGTCTAGCATAATATCATGCAAGCTTCTGCACTCACTGTAAGTATGGATGAAGAGCAAAAGTGTGAATGAAATTATCAGATAAAATATTTGAAATGCAAATTATTTTAAATTAGTTTTATGCTATTTTTCTTTTATGTTGCAGTTAAGACTATATATAAGTAATAATATTCATATAAATTTCATTTAAGAATAGGAATGGAAACATGGCAAAATATTTTGTATGAAAAGAGATGGTTAGGTCTGAAAAAGTAATTTAGGATGGAAGCTTGCTCTAGAGTAATTATCAACCCTGGCTGACCATTAAAATCACCTGGGAAGCTATAAAATACCTCAATGCCCAGGTCATACCAGACCAATTAAATCAGAACCTCTGGAGGTAAAGCACAGACATTATTATTTGTGAAACTCTCTAAGGAACACCACACTTTGAGAGGCAGGGTTCTAATGACTTTGCCTGCAGACCAGAGCCATGCACCATATTTAGCAACTCTTCCTTGTCCCTGGTCTCCCTAATCAAATGATTTGAAAAATCATCCCCTTTATCAACCTTTGCAAAGATCCTTTCTCTCTATGCAGCTATCTCCAAATACCAAATATTCCCACCCCCTTAGGCAGTAACCACCGGTCATCAGAACAGCTTCCTCCAACTTCTTTCCATGATTTTTTCATCTCCTTTTGTAAAACTTCAATTTCTTTGTGATTACAGAGGTGGTTCTACAGATTACAGGACTCCAAACACTCTATTGAAACAAGAATAAATGCTCTATTGCATAGTTCAATCCTAATGTTTATGCTTTGGGGAAACCAAATGCACTCATGACTTTTCACACTTTGCTTTTTATCCTGCATTGGGTCAGATGCAGCGACTCTTCTCTATTATAAAGCATTTGGTTATCAGGTTCTATAAATACATTTGTTTTGATTAAAAATCAAGTCAAGCCAGTAAATAACAAAAATGGGCAGCAATAATTTGACCACAGCCCTGTCTTAGTGCCTCCTGAAACCAGGGTATTTCACAGGAGGATTGAAAATAGGGCTCCTTTAATCCTTGCTTCCTGCATTTCATTCAGTGAGTCAGAGAGTTTTCCAAAACTTATATAAAGACTCATACCTTGACCCCAAGTACTTTTCCTTCTGAAAAGAAAGCTTGGCGATTCAGACAAAAATTAACTTTCCTGTTTAAGAGAGTCTGAAGAAGCTGGGCTCGGTGGCTCAGCCTGTAATCCCACGCCTTTGGGAGGCTGAAGTGAGTGGATTGCCTGAGCCCGCGGGTTCGAGACCTGCCTGGGAACGGGAGACCTCATCTCTACAATAAAATCAAAAAATTAGCCGGCGTGGTAGTGCGCACCTGTAATTCCGGCTACTCAGAAGGCTGAGGCGGAAGGATCGCCGGAGCCCAGCAGGTTGAGGCTGCGGTGGCCGGGAGCGGCCACTGCACTCCAGTCTGGGTGACAGAGTGAGACTCCAACTCAAAAAAAAAAGAGAGATTCTAAAGAAAAAAGAGGAGAAAAAAAGTCTTTATTTTCTGTAGTAAAAAAAAAATTCACACAATTTTTCAGGTTGGTTAAGATTAATAACTCATAATCTGAAGATATTGTCTTCTGTTGAAGTGAATATCAAGATTTACTGACCTACAAAGTTAATATTAATGGAGGTGAAAGTGAGGTTAAAAACAAACCTCAAGGGATAATACATCTTCATATTTGCTGAAATAAAACATCAGCCCATGTATTGATCATGCCTACATTCAAACACCTTTTAATCAAAAAGCTTTGGAAATCCCTTTGCTGTGACAGCTTGCTGAAATACATGGCTGATTTCATTTGTATTAACATTCTCTGAGCACTAAGACAGCCAGAAAAGCAAAACATTCAGTGTTTCCTCTGAGGATCATCAGCAGTTAATCAAAGGGTGGTTGCTTATTTACATATGCGATCTGATTGAAAGAGACTGATCCTAACCAGCATCTCATGATGATCAATCTCAATAATGTAGGTGGTGTCTCGATCTGACCCACAGTACTATTCAGCCATCTAATAAGCCCATCTTTTCCACACATACAAAATAAAAACATTCTAAACTACTAACATTAAATAAATCCAAATAAATATGCCCATTGTCACCTACAACCTATTATATAAACTAATGTTTGATAAAGAATTTTTTAAATGGAAAATGTAGGCTCACACCTGTAATTCCAGCACTTTGGGAAACTGAGACAGGAAGATCACTTGAGGCCAGGAGTTTGAGATCAGCCTGGGCAACATAGTGATACTCCATCTCTAAAAGAAAAATGAAAATTAGTAGGGAATAGTGGCATGTGCTGTAATCCCAGCTACTTGGGAGGCTGCGGTGGGATGATCCCTTGAGCCCAGGAGTTTAAGGCTGCAGTGAACTATGATGTGCCACTGCACTCCAGCCTGAGCAAGAAAGCAAGACCCTGTCTCAAAAAAAAAAAAAAAAGAAAAAAAGAAAAAAAAGAAATACAAGTTTACATGAACAAAGTTAAGAGATAGCTATAGTGCTGGAGGGTCAGTGTTGGAATTCTGGCACAACTACTTATTTGTTCTGTGACCTTAGCAGACTTGACTGCTCTGTCCTCAGTTTCCTCATCTGTAAAATGAGGATCACAATAGTGCCTACTTCATTTTGAATAGCAGTCTGTTCTTCACCAGACTGGGGTGCATGCATATTACAACTCACTACAGCCTAAACCCTTTCCTAGGCTCAGGTAAACCCTCTCGTCTCAGTCTTTCAAGTAGCTGGGGGCTAAAAAAGAACATGTGCCACCCAAACAAACTCAAGAAATTTTTTTTTAATTTTGTGTAGAGATGAGGTGTTGCTATGCTGCTCAAGCTTGTTTCAAATGCCTAGGCTCACGCGATCCTCCTGTCCTGGCCTCCCAATGTGCTGAGATTACAGACATGAGCCACTGCACCCAGTCCATATAAATAAATAAATACATACATTTATGAAAAAGGGGACTACTTTGAGATCATGTGGCCCTAATGTCTCAAAACTTTGTGGGCATCTAATCCACAGTTTTCTCATGGCTAGTCTGAACCATTGGCTGCTACATATTGATACTATTGATATTTGCTTAAATTTAAATGTAGTTGCTAACATGTAAAATAAAAAATAATAAGGATGTACAGCTTTTCTTGCAAAAACTTCAGAAAACACATTCCTATGTGAGCTCTATTCTCAGAGGCCCCAAATCAAGTGGTATTAGGGGACCATTACCTGCTGTAGCAGGGGCAGGTCTTTTCTTCATTTTCACATGAGTTTGCCATTGACCACACTACCCACCCCTCTCTGTAACTCCTCCTACTTTGGCTGAGTGCCACTTACTAAGTATTATTCCATCAATACTGTTGCTTTTCCAGTCATAGAATAAAATTAAAAACTAAATGTGTCCCCATACCCATGTACTTTTGAGAAATAAAAAACAGAAACAAAGACTGAGAGATCCACATGTCCAGAAAAATGTGAGTCAGACTTGCTTTTTCAGAACATAAAGAGGATTTCTGGATTGAATATACCGACAAAGTCATCTGTAGCAAAAGAATACAGCATAATCCTCCATTAGGAAAACAAACCATAAAAAGAACATGACTGAATGACTGGTATGTGAAAAGATGCCCGATGAAAAGCTTAATGATATATAAAAGAAAGTGAAATTTCAACACAGTTGTTTTTGCACTGTGAAGCAAATAAGTGGTGATGCTGTGATATGCCGTGATGTAAGTTTTTATGCTTCTGTCACCTGCCCTGCCCATGTAGGTATTTGAACTTCTGACTCTTGATCTAAACCAACTTATCATTGTATAGATAAAGAAACTGAAGCTAGAGTAGTTAAGGGATTGACTAATTTGAGACAGAGGAGAGACTGTGACCTGGGTCTCCTGATGCCAGTCTCTGCTTTCTATCATTCAACATAATTGCAAATGACTACCAGTGTGACTTCATGGTGACACTCAAAGTGAATACATGTCCTCATGTGAATTGAAGCCCAGCCTTCTTGGCTTCTTATGAGACAATAGAGAGAGGCATTGAATTCGCTGAGCACTAACTTTCCAGCTAGGAAACATGAAACTTAGTGCTAAAATTACAATTGTCCGAGGTATTTTCAAGATGGAATAAAATGTTTGATCTGTTGGTTTCTGCATCAGCAGAACATTATAAATGAAGTGCATACTTATCCGAGGTCTTTATTGCCAAAATGTAAATGTTAGCCAGGCTCGGTGGCTCAGCCTATAATCCCACACTCTGGAAGGCTGAGGTGAGTGGATTGCCTGAGCCCACGGTTCGAGACCCGCCTGGGCAACTTGGTGAGACCTCATCTCTACAATAAATCAGAAATTAGCTGGACGTGGTAGCTCAAGCCTGTAGTTCCAGTTACTTGGAAGGCTGAGGTGGAAGGATTGCCGGAGCCCAGCAGGTCGAGGCTGTGGTGGCCGGAGCGTCCACTACACTCCAGTCTGGGCAACAGAGTGAGACTCCAACTCAAAAAAAAAAAAAGAGTGGAAATATAAAAGAAACACTTAGGCAGTAAATATACATTTGGTGGCATGACATCTCATTGGTTACCAGAAAAAGTCTCATTTTTCTTACTTCAATACAGTGGAAAGAATCATTTCTTTGGTAGAAATGCAGCATCACTTAAATCTTAACTTAATCTTAGCCAACTCTCTGATTCATTCTAATTTTATTTTATCATCTAACTTTCCCCCAATTCTATGAGCCCACTGGTTAGTCATCTTTAGAAAGAGTGCATGAGACTGCCTGAAACTGAAAAAATAAGAACTTGGACAAACTTAAAAAACCCTGAAACTGCACCCTACCATGCATACTGATATGCAATTTATTAAAGACAAAAGCAACAATGTTAATTAATATCTAGAATTATTCATTCAAATGCTTTTAGTTTTTTTCTAGCCTTTTCTGCTCCCTCTTATGGCTTTCCTAAAAGAAAAACTATCTTCTATCGCTTATTCTATTTGTGTTGAAGTGATTTTATTTTAAGACTGATTTGTTCTTCAGTGTTTTTCTCCTTCTCTCTCTCCTCTCTGGCAATCCTTCTGGGTGATGGGTGCTTTAACAATCACCTCAAGGGAGGAACCTACTGCCTCCAGGATGAACATTGCTTAAAAGCTGAATATTGGTTTTCAGGCTTCAGCTTCCCAAATCCTAAACTACTCAAGAACTTTACTGGTCAAATACCAAGAAAAACCCTGAAGAAAAATAGAGAAAGCCGGGCTCGGTGGCTCAGCCTGAAACCCCCGGGGGGCATTTTGGGGGGGGGGCCCCGGGGAGGGTTTTTTGGGGGGGGTGGAATTGGCATTGAAGGCCCGGGGGGGTGGGTTCCAAGACCCACCCTGGGGGGGGCCCCCAACCCCCCCTTGGGGGGCGAAACCCCCTTCAATCCCCTTTTTACAAAAAATCAAAAAATTAGCCGGGTGGTAGGCAGCCTGTAGTTCCGCTACTTGAAGGCTGAGGCGGAAGGATCGCCGGAGCCCAGCAGGTCGAGGCTGCGGTGGCGGGAGCGGCCACTGCACCCCGGGGTGACAGAGTGAGATTCCAACTCAAAAAAAAAAAAAAGAGAGAGAGAGAGGTCATCTTGATTTAGTTAAGAGAGAAGATGTGCGATGGGGATTTTAAAGTCCTGAAAAGGGGCTCTGTACCATTTTCTGGGCAGAGATCTGGGAGTAATCAAGAAAAAATGAGGTTGGGGCTGGGAATGGGGTACATGGGAGTGTGAAAGCAGCTGAGATGTCGGGTTTCTGTCAGAATTCCATGCTACACGTTTGAGGCCACAAGAAGCAAAATCTTCAAACCTGGTCATCAGGAGGGGGGACATCCCAGCATCCCTCAGTGTAGCCCGATGACAAAGACACAGCTGTACAGTTCCACCACTTATTCACCCCCAGTGCCTTAGCACTAAGTAATCTCCCACCAATTATCCCCCTTTTATGGAGGCTAAGCCCCAGGGAAGGGAGGGAAGTCCAAAAAAATGGAAGAAAGGAAGAATAGATGAATCAAATAATAATTACCCGGGCTTGGGGGCTCAGCCTGTAATCCCAGCACTTTGGGAGGCTAAAGTGATGGATTCCTGACCCCGGGGTTCGAGCCCCGCCTGGCAGTGAGACCTCATCTCTACAATAAATCAAAAAATCAGCCGGGGTGGTAGCCATGCCTGTAATTCGGCTACTCGAAGCTGAGGCGGAAGGATCCCGGAGCCCAGCAGGTCAGGCTGCGGTGCCGGGAGCGGCCACTGCACTCCGTCTGGGCGACAGAGGAGACTCCAACTCAAAAAAAAAAAAAAAAGAAAAAAAACCCCAGCTTTCCCACCACTGACCTGGGCACACAAGCCAGAAAAAAACCCCTCATCTTTGTTTCCTTCATTCAACAACCCAATTATTACTAAATCTCATTCTTCATCTCTGTGGCTGCTTCAAACCCGAAATGGTGGCTAGATTAAAGTGAAATTTTAATTGTCGAAAAAGGCAGACGGCTAAGAAAGTTGAGCCAATGATAACGGGGAGTCCTGAAAGCCTGTAGCCATAAAGAATGTTGAGCCATAAACCCCATATAGATAGTGAAAAATGTCTCAAAATATTCTGACGCTTGAAGTAAAGTAGGCACCTAGAATAATAGTAATAGAAAGGGCTTGGAATATTTTTTTTTGATTACCTTCTATGGGGCTGTGATGGGCTCAAGTAATTGAGATCCCTGAAGCTAATAGCACGGTGTGTTAAGTGGGGGGACTTCTATTTCAATTTTTCTCGGTGCTCTGGCCTGTCCCCTCTTCCTTCCCCTTTCCCCCCTGCTGTTCTCAGTCAGGCCTCACCATCTATTGACTCACCTATTGCTCTAGACTTCTGACTTGTCTCCTGATTTTCACTCTTGCCTTCCTGAATCTATTCTCTATGTAGCCTACAGAGAAATGTACAATTCAGATAGGCCCATACCATTCTGTTTGTAGCTCCCCAGGTATCTATTTCACTCCTGTCCCTCTGAGCCCTCCCTGATCTCTCTGCAACCTCAGGTTTTTCTTCTCTGTCTCCTGCCCCTGGCTACCCCACTCCCTCTAGGCTGCTTCTTTCCTCAGTACTTTGCTTATGTGACCCCTGTGCCAAAAGTATCCACCCAGGCCTGTTTTTGTCTCCTTTCCCTCCAGGCTAGCTCTTGGCTTATTCTGTCAGACTCAAAAATAACAGCTTCCTCTAAATATTTGACAAACTTCTCCAACAATGAATTAGCTGCCCCTCCCTAATTTTCCCTTTTCACCCCACTGGATTGCTTTTAAGCACCCATTTATGTGTCTGTCTCCACACTGGAATCATGAGCTCGCCAGGGCAGAGACCACACTTGACTCATTTCTTTATTACTAGAACCCAGCACAGTTTAAAGTTAATGGGGGAAACCCCAAATAAATTTTGTGAATGCATGGTAGATGAAACACACACACAAAAGTCTCTCTCCTCTCTTCTTTTTGATGGTTTAAGGGTTTACTGGAAGATATAACTCCTAGACTAGCTAATCCCCCAGTTGAGTTGCTATATGTGCCTCCCCTGAAAAGAGCAAGGCTTAGGGATTTAAAGAATTGAATAAAGGATGATCACATTTGAAGTGCAAAAAGAAACTGAAGCATAGCATAAGGTTATTCAGGGAAGAAAAAAAACCACAAAAAACACAACTCTGAAATGTGTAAGTAATGACAAAAAGGGAAAAAAAAACACATTTTTTTTCCACTTTGATCAGCAAGCCAGGAAATTGGAGATGCTTGAAGTTTTTAACTTTTTATTATAACAAAAGTCCTTCTTAGGTAGGTATTATTGACCCCTAAAAATATGAAAACTGAAAGTGAGGAAGTGCAAGTAACATCCCTGTTGTAACACAGTAACCCCAAATCTGAGAGGGCTTCTGCATAATGTTTATCTGTTCCAAAGAAGTTACCCTGAGCCCCAGCAGGAAAAGACATCAGTTTTTTAAAAAACCTACAGGAGATGGCCAGGTACAGTGGTTCAGCCTGTAACCCCAGAATTTGGGGAGGCTGAGGTGAGAGGATTGCCTGAGCCCGGGGTTTGAGACCAGTCTGGGCAACTTGGTGAGACCTGGTCTCTACAATAAGTTAAAAAAACAGCAACAAAAAAAACAAGCCAGACATGGTAGCATGCACCTGTAGTTCTGGCTACTTGAAAGGTTGAGGTGGAAGGATTGCCTAAACCCAGCAGGTCAAGGCTGCAGTGGTTGTGAACGTGCCACTGCACTCCAGCCCTGGGTGACAGAGTGTGACTCTGACTAAAAAAAAACACAAAAACTTAGAGGAGGCACTGAGAGTGGCAGATGGGTGAAGAATCCACACCTTGAGGCACTATGGCAAGCAGTTTTTTAATCAAAGCAATCAAGCTAATTATTCAAATCCCTATATGGTGAGTACAATTATATTGACTGAGTGATGACTTCATTGTTTTCAGCTATGATTGGTCACCTGCATTCCATGACTCATTGCTACTAATATGCATACCCTTAGGAGACAACCTTGGTCAGAGGCCACCCCCCAAAGGGGAGGGGGCAGGGAGAGGCCAGTATAAAGGAAACAGTCTGTCTGAACAAACCCTCACACTAGAGCAAAGGTAACAACAGAGAATTTGAGCCTAGGTCTTTGTATGCTAACACTGATATCCATCGGCCACACCATGTTTCTTCTAAACATATACATGAAATTTTTTTTTTCCAGTTCATACTGGGAAAGAGGGAAGGAACTAAAAGGGGCCCCGTCAATATTTCCTGATACTATAATAATGATAATAATAAAACACTTCCATCTAATTAAAATGCACCGGGTACTTTTTTAAAGTAGTCTAGATATGTGGCTCATTAATTACCTCATAATCCAGAGTGGGCTTCTGTTGTGAGTCTCCTTACTGTCTAGATGAGTAAACTGAGGCTAAAAGAGTTCACAAACTTGCCCAAAGTCAAACAGATTGTAAGCGGCAGATCTGGGATTCATAACCAGTCGGCCTCTAAACAACCCCACATGGGACACAGGAAGAAGATAACCAGAAGAACCTGGAAGAAAAGGAATCGAGAATACACAGACTTTCCTCAGTCACTTGGCAGGTTTTCACTACAACTTTATCAAGAGAAAGTAGAGATTTGTATCAGCACCTCATTACACAGATGACCTTCACAAGACCTTCAACTTGAGGCTTAATTAGATCCAGGGAAAAGGCTGCAAGTCATACCATTATGTTATAAATTAGACTTCTAGTTCCTGCAGGTAAAATGTGATAAGTTAGGTTTTATTTCTGGAAAACCATTAGAATCAATAAAAACACGAAAATAATCACAAGAATACATGAAAGAAACACAAATGTAAGCTTTTGGTGTGGACATTTCTTATGTTAAAACTTAACATAAGTTTTGTTTCTGCAGTACTAGTTTGTTGAAGGTTGTTAAAACGGGAATCAATGAAGTTTGTGAAAGGGTTTAGTTTTTTTCCTCAGCAAACCATTAGAAAACATTTGGGCCCGGGGCTCGGTGGCTCAGCCTGAATCCCCACTTTGGGGGGCCCGAGTGAGTGGATTGCCTGAGCCTGCGGGTTCGAGACCCGCCTGGGCAACTTGGGAGCCCTCACCTCTACAATAAATAAAAAATCAGCGGGCATGGTAGCGCATGCCTGTAATTCCGGCTACTGGAAGCTGAGGGAAAGGATCGCCGGAGCCCAGCAGGTCGAGGTTGCGGGGGCCGGGAGGGCCACTGCATTTGGGTCTGGGGACAGAGTGAACCCCAACCCAAAAAAAAAAAAAGAAAGCTCCAGCTTCTACTGAGGACAAACAGCAGCCTATCTCATCCCCCTTGGAAAATCTTTCAGATGAAGCCAGGACACCCCAAACCATTCAGGGTTTTTAGCATAATAATCTCGAAATTTTGATTCCTTTCAAGGAAAGAGAGGGAAGAAAAAAAGGGGGGAAACCACCCCCACCCCAGAAAGTTCACCTAATCAGCTCTTTGTGACCCCCCTTTGGGCAGCAATATGTGACTAACCCACCATCTGCCTGCTATCATCCCCTGGCATCAGAAACTGCATTTGTCTCCCCCTTTTGTGATGATGGGGAAGCAGACCACCACCCAATCACCTAATGATCTTTCCCCATAAAGGGGGAATGGTTAAAAGGACTAAACCCAAAGCAACCAGCAGTCATCCTTCTAGATCTGGGGTAGCATGTGCTCTTTGAGCTATGGCTTTTCCAGTTTCCAGGTTTTGGGTCTCCTCCCCCCCCTTTGGGGAGGTAAATCTTGTTTACTTATTTTAAATAAACTTTTCTTTCTTAACCTTTTTGTGTGTCACAATTCTTTGAAACTACTGGGATCTCTGGGATCCCAGTGGTGCACCGCTGCTTGCTGGCTCTGGGGGCTGCCCCCCTCTCTCCTGTGCCTCTCACCTCTCCATACACCCTCACCCTATCGTACCTAACAGTTTGAAGATAAATTATTTTTTCTAGCAGATTTCCCCTGAAGTGAGAAAGGGCATATGTCACTGCTCTAGGCATCTTAGGCTTGAATTAAAAATTAAAAGTGATTTGTTTCAAAATATTTTATCTAATTCAATGTAAATAATAGAAAATCACATAATAAGAGCTGAGAGAAACAGTTTCCACAGTGTCACCTTTTTCAATAATCTCTTGCTTTTCAATTTCAGTAGGTTCTTTGACAATGACCTCTACCTGATTTTCTAATATTGCTAATTATTACAGTCATTACCAACTACCCTCGTGGTTTTGGTATTTTGGGTTCTGATATGTGCTACTAAAAAGTCAGGTATTTTTATTGATGTGACACCATTATTTTAGAATCCAAATAAATCTGAAAATTATTTGCATATTGATTGCATAAAAAAAAGTTCTTATTAAAAATTTTGTATTAAAAATTAAAACTCCAGATTCCTCAAGAAGAGGAAGAAAATGACAACTGATACAGTAAAGTTTCATTTACAGTAATCATTCTAATCTGGTTCAAAGTCTTTCTGCACAAGAGCTATATACATCTGACAGTTTTGAAATTGAAACAGGTAACTCTGCTTGAAGTATTAGAATCCAAGATAAAACCACAGAAAAGACAAAATGAAAAAAAAAAATTTCTTTCAGACAAAGAAACACAACTCTCTGAAAAAGAGTTACAGAATATATAAAATAATTTCAGTTCCTGAATGTGTTTAAAAGTTCCCACAAACAGGAAAAAAATTTATGCAATTATTGAAGATGAAGAATTCTTTTTCTCATATTCCTGATGAAACACACAAGAGCCATTTCAGCAGCTAGAAAAATCTGCAAAAAAATGCTCCTAATTATATTAATGCACATCCTGCCTTTAATGTTTTATTTTAACATTTATTTATTTTATTTTTTAAAAAAGAGAAAATTATATATTTAGATTTTTTCATGATTATCAGTTGTATCACATGTAATATGAGGGAGGACCTCCTCAAAAAAATAGGAATTATCTTTTGGAGGACAGACCCCTCATAGGACAGGATTCCCCAGCTAGGTAAGTGTTCTAGGAACCCATCAGAATCAGTGTGCCAGCTAGCATTGTTGTGAGATACTGCATTGTGGAAGAATTGTCCAGAGTTGTGGAAAACAGGTTAACTGATTCTGCCACCATGACAACACACCCTGCCTAACCTGTGCTGAGCGATCAGCAGTTTTTGAACAAAAACAGTATAATCCCCATGCCCCACCCTTCCTATTCACCTGATCTTGCCCTGACAACTTTTTATTTTGTTTCCCTAAATGGAGAAAAGTCCTCAAAAGAAATGTTTCCAATGTAGAAGGGTGAAACAAAAAACAGGAAAAACACTAAAAAGCATCAAAATTGTGATGAATTAAACTGTTGTAAGAGTGGAAAAACTCTTGATAGGTGCATTGCATCAAATGAAGAATACTTTGAAGATGACTGAAGTTTAAATATGTAAGAATACACTTTTTAATAAGTAAATTCCAATTTGGGAGCCTACCTTGTATGTTTTAGAATAATACTTTATTAATTTTTTTCTTTAAGTGTATTTAGCATTTATACTTTAACAAATTAAAAATTTTAGAATGTGTTTACATGGTTTTGTGTTGGAAATGTGTTTCTATTCAGCTACTGATTTTAAAAATTATTTTATGCTTTGGGAGGCAGAGGTGAGGGGATCGCCTGAGCCAAGGGGTTCAAGACCAGTCCAAGCAACATGGCGAGACCTCATCTCTACAGTAAATTTTTAAAAATAGCTGGGTGTGGGGATGTGCACCCGTGGTTCCGCTACTTGGAAGGCTGAGGTGGAAGGATCCCCAGAGCCCAGCAGGTTGAGACTACGGTGGCCCTGAGCATGCCATTGCACTCCAACCTGGGCAACAGGGTGATACTCCAACAAAAAAAAATTTATGAATCCTAAGCATGCTTTTAAAAATAGCAATAATGTCAGTATTGTGCAAATTAATTACCAAAATGCTGTAATTGTCAATCAACAAAAGAAAAAATTTTTTTTTTTTATTTCAGAACAAAAAAAAACTGTAAAATGAGACTATGCTTGCAAATAAACTACTGTAGTTTTCTCTATGTCATTTAGCATTAAATTATATATTCTTTGGAAAAACTTCTCAAAATTTTTAAAATGCAAATAATCAACCAAAGGTTCTTATTGAAATATAAGTTCTAATTCAGGAGGTCTGGACAAGGGCCTGGGATTCTGCAAATTTTTAAAACCCCAAAACTCCCAAGTGATAGCAAAGCTCTTCTAGAGTCCATCACATTCCACAGAATGGGTTCAGTCATCTGCCATTGAGTATTAGAGATCACTACCAGGTGGCCTTGCATTAATGCCTGTGATTTGACGAATGGAGGGGTGTGCTGAGAGCAGTGGGGAAAGATAAGATGGGTGGGATGATCCTGGAATTAAAAGTTGGCAGGGAATTTGAATTTACATGAAAGAAAATAGAGTTATAGATTCTTATGAAAGGAGATCTAGGAAACACTCTGCATGTCTGAGAACATTTTCAGCAAATTCTTTCTTCCAGTGAATGCCCCTGAAAGAACACAGATGTAGAGACAGAGCTCTATCCTGGGATTCCTTGCTGTTCTTCCACTCCCAAGAATGGAGTGCCTGGATTCATTGTTTGCTTTGCCATCTGCTCCTTCAGGATGCTTCCCATGACAGTGACAGCCTAGGTTAGGTGACCTTCTTGTGTGCCTGCACGATGTCCATGTTTCTCTTTGATGACTCTGATCTCACTGCATCATAACCATCTGTTTGCTCACCTGTATCTCCCCTTTAAACCTGGAGTTCCCCAAGAGCTTGGGTTACCCATGATTGTCTGCTGTATATATTGCACTTAGTGCAGTAACCAATCTTTGGTTGCCACTGATCATTATGTATTTGGTCAGTAAATGAATGAGACCTTGAAGAGATCTCTTAACCTCTCGGAATCCCTTTTTGGTGTTATTGTTAAATTAAGGATGGGCTGAAACAGAATGAATCGTAACTGTGCTCCTGTAACAGCCCACCTGGTTTTTCATTTTACTTTGACGTCTATGTTGAGACAGTGGATTTTAATGTCTGCCCTGTACACCAAGGCTCTGTTTAACCTACCGTGGCTCACAAAGGGCTTTCTGATGTTATAATGTAGGTCTTGTTCCTGGATTAGGGAGCAGACTTCACCCAAGTGATGACAGCAAAGAATCTCCTACTTTGTCTAAGTCTTCATTAAGCTCTTTCAGGTGGTGAGGAAATGATTTGCACAAGTTACCTCAGGGAATCGAGTTTGTTGCAAGGCAGCAAAGGATGAGAGGAAATCAGGAACCTTCCTCAGCAGTGGGGCAGGCACTCTGGTTCCTGAGCTTTCCCAGTTGGAACAGCCTACAGTTAACATGGCGATGTCCATAATCAGGTTGCAGCAAAAACTCCAACTCAGTTACTGTAGTCCTCTAAGCAGAAGCACAGAGCTCCCTAAAGCTTTCACTGTGTGCTTCTTCAGTGGCAAGGGCAACAGGTTACCGTGGCACAAGGGAAAGCCTCTGCATGCAGGACCTCCAGGCAGTCAGGGACACTGTCATTAAATTAAATTAGAAATCCTGTGATAAGATATGGGACAAAGAACCCACTCTATGACCTTTCAGATTTTAATGGTTCACCTTCCAATTTGCTGACTTTCCTCATGCCATCTCTTGTTCCAACCAGCAGGAGTCATACAAGTGCATTCCTGAGTATTTCAAATGTCATCATATAGGCAAATTCATCTTATATTTTGTAGGAGAGAACAGTATCAAAGGATACTGCAGAGCTAGTCTCTGGGGTCCCTAAGTGTTCAAGGTCTTTAAATAGATGTTAAGATATTATGTTTTCATTTTGATAAAATTGTGTAAGTCTGTTAGGGACAAGTTACTTATGAAGGATGGCCACAGCATTTCAGTGTCTGTGTTCATTTTGGTTTATGATCACCACATTGCCACGATGTACACTTATGATTATTGTGGGCTAATGGCAAGAAGTAGAGACCACTGACATGGAAATACTAATAATTCCTTCATGCCAAGTAAACGCTGGAGAACTTCACAATTTGTACAAATAGGAGTTTTACAAAAGTTTTCTTTTTTAACTTTAAAAAAAATTTTTTTTTTAAAAATTTTTGGGGGACATTTCAGGGTTAGGTATCAAAAATTCACTGTGCAGGTACCCTTGTTGATGAGGTGTCCCCCTTCCCCAGGGAGATTTCTATTAAGAAGAGTGGTGGATAGTTGGTCCTTTCCCCTGACATCAGATAACATAGGCTATGTCAGATATACAAGGAATCTGTGCAATTTCACAGTTACATATTTACTTTGAGATTGTTAATTTAGTTACAGCAAAACAGCATCAGTCATCACATTGAATTTATATTATCAATTTGAGTTTTTATCGTGTCATACTTTCAAATTTTTAATTTGCTTTGGTTTTATGCCATTTTAAGAAATATAAGCATACGATGTTTATCAATGCTTTTAGGTTTTAATATTTAATGTTTTTTAAAGCTTAAAATTAATAAAAAATTTTTCCCGCTTTTTAAGCCCCCAAGGTTGGAAGGGGGTAAGAAAACCTTCCTCCCCTTCCCCCCTTTTTTTTTTTAAAAAATTTCCCCCCTTGGGGACAAAATTAGTCCCCAAGGGGGGGTTAAGGGGGAGACCCCCTGAACATCCCCTTTTTAAGAGGTTACCCCTTTTTTTCAAATATATTCTCCATAAAGCATAGGAGGAGGCACATAGTGACTTCAGAAGAAGGGATCCTTTTAGGAGCCTGTACTGGTGTTTCTCTCAGTTCCTTTTTTTAGGCCCGTTCCCTTCTCTCAGCTACTGTGAATGATGGCTGCTAAGGGCTCATGGCTGCCCCCTTCTCTGGAGAATTGGTGTCAGACAAAAGGGAAATCACATAAGAGAGTACACTTTCCCTCCAGCCAGGACACCCCACGTATTAAGGGTACAAAACCCCAGGCCCTTGACTCAATGGGCTCATCTCAGTTAAAATTTATGCCCCAAAGCTCCCAATGAGATTAACAAAAGCTAAACTCAAAATGAGATCCATCTTGCCTAGCTTCTTTGCTTTCTTGCTCTTTCTCCTGAGACACATCCCAGCATGCACCCAAATTCCTATCTTAGTTTCTTTTTTCCCGGGGGTCACATCTAGGACACCTTTTTAAATCCTACTGGGCATAAGATAGGGCCTCTGGTTGGCACAAATAAATTTTCTGTGGAAAAGATTTTTCTTCTCTCCCCTTTTCCAAAATATAAGCATATGACAGAGGACCACCAAAACTGGAATTTATTTATCAAAATTGTGCATTTATTCTTACATGCTTAAATTTCAGTCACCTTCAAAGTACTCTCCATTTGATGCAATACACCTAGTGAAACACTTCCACTGCTCAAACCAGTTTTTAAACTCATCAATTTTGATGCCTTTTAGTGTTTCTGCTGCTTTTTGTTTCGCCTATTTCAAATTGGCAAAATGTTTCCTTTTAAGGACTTTTTCATTGGGGGAAACAAAAAAATCACTCAGGGCAAATTGGGTGAATAGACAAATTGGAATAAGGTCATTTTGGGGAAAAAACAAAACAAAACTGTTAACACTCAGTGCAGTGCAAAAATGTACTCGTAAATACCCCTTAGGAGATGGGTAAATTTTTTGAAGGAATTCCCCACCCCAAAAAAAAAAAAAAAAAAAAACTCACAAAAGCCAAACTCAGCCTCTCACAGCAAGCTAGCTGGTAACGATGCCAATGTGTTCCTAGAACACTTACCTAGCGGGGAAAAGCCTGTACTACAAGGGGCCCGCCCTCCAAAAAAAAAATTTCAGGTTTTTTTTTGTACTCCTTTATGAATCTCATTTCCCAGAGCATGTTAAAAAAAAATCTCCAAGCCGGGCTCGGTGGCTCAGCCTGTAATCCCACACTTTGGGAGGCTGAGTTGAGTGGATTGCCTGAGCCCGCGGCGAGACCTCATCTCTACAATAAATCAAAAATTAGCTGGGCGTGGTAGCGCACACCTGTAGTTCCAACTACTTGGAAGACTGAGGCGGAAGGATCGCTGGAGCCCAGCAGGTCGAGGCTGCAGTGGTCGGGAGCGGCCACTCACTGCACTCCAGTCGTGGCGACTGAGTGAGACTCCAACTCAAAAAAAAAAAAAAAAAAAGATTTCTGACTTAAAGTTTGTGTGAAAATCTAAAAACCAAAATGGTTACTTTTTAAAAATTTTAATTTCTAAAAACCCAAAAGACTCCTTTCTGGATACAATTATGGGAAAATTTCTTGCATCTGTGAGATCATCTCCCACCACTCATTACTAAGTAAAGCACAGCTTTTGAACCCTGGAAAAATATATATGTAACAAGCTGTCTTCATTTTGCACAGTGTCAGCTCTCCTACTGGGTACAAGAATTTAGTTTCCAAGTATAGAAAATGGAGTTCTGCATGCAGTCTCATTATATGATGTCTCGTTTAACCATGCTTATAGAAATAGACATCTTTACATTTCCTATTGTTACTTTATAGCCTTCCCCACCTACCCCCTCCTCTAGAAGAAAAGAAGAAACTCATGCAAGTTAAACTGAGTTAGTAATAATAGCCATAGGGACCAGCTTTTGAGCATTTATTATGTGTTCACCTACGCTATAAAGAGCTGAATCATTGTAATGTTATTTAACTTGCACAACTGCCCTGTGAGGTGAATACTATCTACATTCCAAGTTAGGGTTAATTTTTCTCATGTTACAAGCAGTCTGGAGGTAACCTGACTGTGCCTGTGTGGCAGTTTTATGAAATCATCAAATCCCAGGATCTTTCCAACTTTCTCTTCACCATCCTGGATATTTAGCTTTTACTATAATGGTCATGATATGGCTGATGCATCTCCAGGTACCATGTCTTGATCCGCAGGGAGAATGGGGGAAAACCTTGTCTCTTTTCCGGTGTTGATTTATTAGGGAGGCAAGTCCTTCTCGGGATTCTGCTTCCCTCTCATGGACCGGAAATATGAAACTTGGCCACCCTAGATGCAATGGAGTTAGGGGTTTATATCCACTTTCCAGCTGCTATAAAGCATTTTTGACTAAAATTGTATTTATTAGAATAAATCAGTCTTGATATGCCTGGGTAGTCCTGGGTTTTCACTGGGACACTCAATAATCATTCATAGGTTCCTTTTAGCCTCCAGGGCCCCGGATGATAATTATTGGTTAAATTTCTGTAATAGAGCTGGAAATGGAAGTGTTGAGCAAACCAAACTTTAGTATCTGTTGTACTCCAGCAACCAAAATCACTGAAAATCACTGTAAATCTCAATTTAGTCTTTCATGAAAACACCGAGTGTAAATTTATAACACTCCCAACTGCTTTCAAATTTTCCATGTCATTTCTCTTGCTGTCAGTATATCTCACATGCATGACTGATGCCCTGAAGTGCTTCTCCCCTTTCCCAAAGAAGATTAAGAAAAATCCCCTTTCTAACCCGTCCATTTAGCCTTCCTTCTCTCCTCTCCCATCCTCTGTCTGTCCCAACCTTTGTCCTGGAGTTCACTTGGATTCTATGCTCACTTTAATTTCCCCCTTTCCCTTCTCCACAGAAGAGTGGACTCTGCTGCATCTCTCATCCCCCCTCCCAATAAAAAGATTATCAGCCGGCTCGGTGGCTCACCTGTAATCCCTGCCTTGGGAGGCTGAGGTGAGTGGATTTCCTGAGCCCCGGTTCGAGACCCGCCTGGCAACTTGGCGAGACCTCATCTCTAAATAAATAAAAAAAAAAAACCAGGCTTTGGGAGCCGCCCCGTAAATTTTGGTACTTGGGAAAGGGTGAGGGGGAAGGATCGCCCAGCCCAGTGGGTCGAGGCTGCAGTGGCCGGGGAAGCTCTGGGCGACAGAGTGAGACTCCAACTCAAAAAAAAAAAAAAAGAAAAAAAAAAAGCATTTCGTTTGGCACAGTTTCTATTGACAACCATCTTGTAACAAGGTGAGGGTCAATCTGAAACCAAGAAGGGAAGGGCCCAGGAGAAGAGCCCTAGGTCCTGATTGTCCTATGCCTAGGGCCCATCCTACCCATGGAGTTCCAGAAGTGTGAGGTGATAAGTATTGTTCAAGCCCATTTGAATCAGACTTCCCTTCCTTGTAAGCAGACATCCTAACAAATACACTGATTTTTGTGTGCAACTAAGTCCCAGCAGAGTCTTCTCTCCTTTGACAGTCGTGAAGAAGATGCATTTAACATTTTGTGAGTTAATATTTTTTAGTCTGATGTCTTATAATTTAATGTATGTTTATTTTGTTCTTGTTTAAAGTGTATAACCAGGCCAGGCTCAGTGGCTCAGCCTGTAAGCCCAGTACTTTGGGAGGCTGAGGTGAGTGGAATCCCTGAGCCTGTGGGTTTCAGACCCAGTTGGACAACTTGGAGAGACCTGTCTCTACAATAAATCAAGAAACTAGCGGGGCGTGGTAGCATGAGCCGGTAGTTCTGGCTAGTAGCCAGAAGGCTGAAGAAGGATCGCCTGAGCCCGGCAAGTTAACATTGGGATGGCTGTGAGTGTGCCACTGCACTCCAGCCTGGGCAACAGAGTGAGACTCCAACTCAAGAAATAAAAAAATAAAAGTAAAAGCGTATAACCAGAAAGCACAATTTTAATTTTTGTTTTGTTTTAACAATTATGGGCAGGGGCCCTTTAAGAAATTTGGGAAAGGAAGTAAATACCCTGTTAAATGGGTAGAAAGGAAGTAAATGTCCTCTAATGTGGATACATATCTGCCGCTCTTTGCTAAGCCATTTTAAAATCAAAGCTAGTGCCTCACTAAGCCGGCATTTGTGAGAATGGTCACTCAAGTCTCCATGATGAGAAAAATAAGTCATGTGTGTACATGATGACATGTCTTAGGAATACACAGGCCCAGGAGGAAAATAAAATCAGAACACCATGGCTGAGACATTAATTTGGCTTCAAAAATATGAAGGTCCAGTAAGTGACTACTTTGAAAGCCAAACACTCTTACTGGCCTTGCAGAGCTACTAGTGTTCACAGAATGAGTGCAGGCCATCTGTCTGATAAAGCAAGTTATGAAGGGAAGGGATTTGGTGCCAAGTGGCTGCTGGAGACCAGCAGAAGCATAAACAACAGGTCCCAAGTGGAAAACTCTCATGCTGAACAGATCTTCCTACTGTGGACAATCCTTTTGAAGCCATGACAGCACAGAGACAGAGACCTTACAAAGAGCTTTAGGGAATGATTACTGCAAACATAGAAAGGACAACCAAAGCTGGGTTGGGGAGTATCTTGTCAACTCAGGCTGCCATACCCATATACCACAGACTAGGTGACTTTCATAACACAAATTTATTTCTCATAGTCCTTTAGGAAGAGAAGTCCGAGATCAAGGTACTGTCTGTTTCAGTTAATGGAGAGGGCTCTCTTCAGGTTTTGCAGTCTTCTTGCTGTGAGTTCACATGACAGAGAAAGAGATCCATCTCTCTCTCTCTCTCTTTGAGTTGGCATCTCACTCTGTCATCCAGGATGGTATGCGGTGGCACACTCATGGCCACCCCAGAGTTGACCTGCTGGGCTCAGGTGATCCTTCTGCCTCAGCTTCCA